>JAECUM010076871.1:0-23630 GCA_016617855.1 Megalonaias nervosa
AAAGCTTATTTTTCCCGTAAACTTTACATGGTCATAATTGTGCAGTATTTTTTGATACTATACGGCATCATACTGCACAACATGTGTGCCTAAAATTAGTTTAATGTATTATGAACTACTTTGGTAACAAACCATGTACACTCATTTAGTAGCCCCTTTTGGTTTTGCTTGATTAGATTTGTTTGTGAATAAACTAAACAAGCTGTGTCGTCCATTTGAAAGTAGAGACGATACAGTTAACAATGTCGACGAGTTCAAAGAGTCACAAAAGAAAATTTCAAACAAGCCAATGAATGAACGTGATATTAGCAATGTCCACAATAAACGTGAGAGATGCAGTAAGTGAAATACCATTCTGATCATTGAAACAGTTATTTAGGAGAAATTATTCGTAACATTTCGCGAATAGAATGGTTCAGACTATGACCTGTGCTCTCTAGTGTCCATAAAAATAGCATACAAAAGTATATTTAGACCAAGGGCTTTCGCATATTTATCAGAGACCTAACACTTTACAGGTCATTCAAAACACTAAATTCGAGACAAACATGCAGCTGAAGGTTTTGGTAGGAAACTAAGAGCATCATAGCCAATAAGCCAAGGCGACGAAAACGTATTATTTTCTCTGGCTAAATGGACTGTCACACAACTGCTGCTTTGCAATTTTCCCCGTTTAACAATTTTGATACAATTTTATGTTGACGATAGAAGACATGCACTGTATGATACAGGTCATAGCTGGGATTCCTCCAACAGCGAGCATGCAAGTGACAGGGCATAAGCGTATGTCTCCTTTAGTTGGTAATAAGAATGGTAATAAATATAGTTACATTTACGTATCTTGAATTTCCTCAAAATGTACTTTCTTAGTTCCGCAAATCCGAATGACATTACCCATGACATGAAAAACCTGATACGTACCAAAATTGTGCTGCAATTTAGACGACATTTCCAACTGAAATCACATTCTTTTCACTGCATGTAATTTATCTAGTCCATCATATACAGAAAATCAAAATTAAGTTGGAGCAACAAAAAAAAAAAAAAAAAACAAAGTCCATCCATTCCAGACCAAATGCAAAGATTTTTTAATAAGCATTCATTCAAAACATTACTCCAATTTTCAATTTTAAGTAGACCAAAATGACAATTTTTTAAAACTAATGTCGAGCGCTCGACTAAGTTCAAAGGTTTCTGGGCAGTGCTATGTGCGCATTAATATTGTTACTGTGTATTGAATGATCTACGGTTGTGTATCTATTTTGAAATACATAAATTAAATTACATTGTTTATTGTAGTGTATTCCTTTATTGTTAAGCCTTAGGTAGGAAAACGAAATGAGTATAATAAAAATGTTACTGCATTTGTATGGGAAATTATGAACTTGTTTTTTTCGAATTAATACTGCACTCCCAAAGTCTTACAGTATTACTCAGAAAAAAAACTCGTTCATATTTACCCATACAAATGCTGAAATATATATATATATATATAGTGGACAATATTACTCGGATGAATCCGACACTGAGTGGAATTAGTTCTTTTCGGTGTTACGAAGTGACCATTATGCCATTGTGGACAGATAGACTTGGCATTTTAACCCCAATTCAGTTTATAATATTTTTTTTTACCATTACAAATTTCGTCTAATTTGCAGATATCCGAAGATCAAATGAATCCTCAAACTCGAGTAAGGATACCTTTCAGTTTAGCAGCAGTAATAGCGGTCTACGATTCCAGCAGCATAGTGTGGATAGTATCTCTCAATATAAACTTCCCCCTCCAAGTCCTGGTTTTCTCAGTGTAAGCTCTGCCTTGAGCGAACTGGAGACGTCGGTGAATGTCAGACGTTCATCTGAAGCTGGTATCAGCGACATATCGGGGTAGGTTATGGAGATATACTTCATTAACAGTTGTACGTATAGTTGAATAATTAGGTAAATGTGGATAGATAACTATCAACCCTCCAATCCTTTTTGCATCTTTTTAAGCCTAGACAACCCACCCTCCCATCCTACAATTCTTTTTCAAAAAATCCTTATGTCACCCAACCAACTATCAATTTTTAAACACGAATACTCAACCCACCAAATGTAATTTTTGCTTTTACAAAATCCTTAGGCAACACAATCTCCTATCCGCAGTAAAGGTCACAAGAACAATTCCGTAATTTGTTTTTAAATAAACGTTACAAGCAACCCACCATCCTATCTTCCACAATTTTTGCAAAACCTTTTCACCACCAGCACTCGTTTTTTTCACGCAACCTAAGGTCACCCACTCTCCACTCGGCCAAAATGTTTATAAAAACACTAGACCGCCAGCACTCAAACTTTTCACAAAAACACTAGACCAACAATTTTTAATCTTTTCAAAAAAGTACACCAGGTCAATAATATTCAAATCTAAAACCAAAGAAGAAAACGCTAATCAATTATTCAAAATTCAAACATATCCTGAAAAAATCCAAGACAACCCGGTTATAGCATTGCTTATTGATGCTAGTTTTTCTCCGCGGGTCATCTCCATCCTTAGCTAATTCAGTCGAGATGAAGTCAGAAATTACGAAACATAGCATCTGTAAGACAGTCATGGAAACAATAAAACATAAATAATCAACACCAAAATGTAAATAGCCACAATTGTAATAAATAAATAATGGACTTCATATGCAAAAGTAAGCAGTATATAGAACATAAACGTCACGTCAAAGGCTTAAATCCATATAAACTTAAAGAAGAGTTGAATGCTGGAGGCAAATTCATTATTGTCAGGTGGTGAAACAATACGATGCACTTATTTCTTTCTACAAGAATGTAATGGACTAACCGACGTATGTGTTATAAAGTTTATGTACCCAAGATCAAATATGACATTTAATACAACATCTGTTCGACTATTCAAGACACTGTAGGTTTCTGTTTCACAGATGAAAACAGAACAATAAGATTTCTGACTCCAAACCTCGAGTAGACTATGGAGTTGGTGCCCATGGTATATATTTTATTACGCAGTGATATGGAAGTCTGCATATCAGGTTATAATAACAATGCACAAAAGTCACGATATAAATTTAATGTAGGAATAAATGCAACTATAAATATCGAGTAACGTATATAAAAAATATAATACAAGCAGGTGACAAACAGTCTGCAACAATTAGTCAAATAATAAACAATAAGAATAGCAAGAAAACGTAAGTAATAATTATGTAGATAATAACATTGCAGCGACAGTACCTATAATGGTAAGTATAAGTATTACAATTACATCAATGTTATCTGTAAGCAAGACACATATAACCATAACTATATCTTCATGGTTTACAAGGTGCAAATAAACAGAACATTTATTATTGTGTCTATGATTGTAAATAGTTTTTAAAATAATTACTTTATTTCCTCTGAGGCTTTTTGTTTTCGGTTACCAATAATAACCAGTTTCAGACAATTACAAAGAACAAGCTAATTACTGAAAATATAACAAAATGTCATTATAAACCAACAAAGATATCAGTTATTTAAAATATCTTACATAAATAAACTATTAACCAATTACCTCTGTAATTGTTGGGATCTTGAACCGAGTCTTTCTTATGTTACGTATATGTAATTAAACTGCTTGTGTGTTAGATTTAAAATTCTTTTTTATTTTATGTTTGTTTCATTACATTTTATTGTAATGATTATTGAAAGGATTCAAAATTCTTCGATATTTTCTTTTAGCAAATGTTGTTTATTTAAGACGTAAAAGTGTTACGTCAGAATTATTTTTAGTTAACCTAGTTCGTCTTAGGTTGGGAACTTCGTAAACAGGCAGTTAAAATGATTGGTCAGTATTAGGGCCATACTTTGATTGCGTGATCACCATGTGTAAACAGCGCTTTTTTTGTGATTGGTTTTTAAGTGGGGTTACACTGGCGTACGTGATAGTTTTCTTGTAGTACGAGACCACATGACCCATCTCGCGAGACTTGAAATGATGTTTTTGGGGTTTAAATACGCATTCTTAATATTCTTCTAGCAGAGTCGTTTTAACATCTTGAAGGAACAAGGTGTTATTTTTATTTGTTGCCAGATTGTTTGTTTTTCATCTGATTTTTGTTGTTGTTGTTGTTGTTGTTGTTGTAGGGTTTAACGCCATTTTTCAGCACACGATAGGCTATACATGGCGGCCAGTATTAATGGTGGAGGAAGAACCCGGGTAACCCCGGAAAGAACCACCGACCCACGAGAAGCTACTGGCAAGCTTTCTCACATACCCATATTGGCCGAATCCGAGACTCGAACCCACGCAGACAGAGGTGAGATGGCAGTGATCCGTAACGGAAAGTGCTTTAGACCACTCGGCCACTCGGGGCCCCCATCTGATTTTTGGATTTAATAATTTATTCTCCTGGAAACTCAACAAGTTGACTTTTTTATAAAAAATTCTGAAATTTATTCTGGAATTATTCGGAAACAAAAACTGTGATTCAATTGAGGAATTGTTGATATTCGTACATTGGACCACATCTGACGTCATTGCCTTCCATATTTGTGTGTCGTCGAGATTCGAACTTGGATTCTAATAGAACTATTTAGTGATAGGACTTGTGTTTTTCATTCTTAGGATCAAATTTTGGATTATATTCACAAACTGTAAGTCCTATTTACCAGTTTTTACATTGTTTTCTAGGGAAATAAATTATTTTGTTAAAATATACAAAGCTTGTTGGCTTTCACTCTTTTCTTTGTTACTGAGTACGAGCCCTTGTCACGTAACACTTATGTAATGGACAAATTATCATTTTGCCACATTTCCCTGGAAATATACAAGAGTCAGACATTTTATTAATCAGAATCGGTAAGTAGGGTGCAATATACGTGCAAGTTTCTGTGATTATCTCAATTACCCAACTTCCAGGTCCTCTAGACTTTCATGTTCAATTACTCAAGCGTCAGGTCCTCTGTGAAGCGTTACTTTTAGATATATACACTGTTTTGTATAGTCATTGGTTATTCAAAATATCACAATCGTTATGATTAGTTCGACATCTCCAGTTAGTAACTTTTTAAATAATCGATTCGCTGATATCCAGAAATATGAGCTGTGTTTCTCGTTTCGTTATTAAATGTTTCATCATTGTTTGCAAAACAGAGCAAGTTTGTATCGTGACTACAAGTCTTTTTCACTGGTGTTAAAAATAAACATTATTCTTCTGCTTAACCATGATTTTAAACATGCTTTTGTATTGTTTATACATATTAATATCTTCTGCACAAATACTTGCACGGAAAGTTCTCGACCATGTATGTTTTCTCTGCTTGACATATTCTAACTCGTCATCCCACCAGGTTGTTGCATCCTTGCTTGACCACAGCTGCTGATGTAACGTTCTTTCTTACTACGGCTGTTGCTGTAATACCCTTTAATTAACAGAGCTTTGATGTAACGCCCTTTCCTTACCACAGTGGTTGATGTAACGTCCATACCCTGATTTAACTGAGCATACAATATAGTTATATTATCTGCTACATAGATTGAAAGTTCAAAAACATGATAATAATTTCAAATACAAAAGCAAGAAAACTTTTAAAATTCTGTAAACAATTCTTTCGTATTAGCATTCCATAGCATTGTATATACAGAACGTTATTACCGTTACCACATCCATCAAAGTCATCATCAATTAGGAAGAAAAGTTCTGCTATTTCTGTATTATTTATATATTAAATGTGCAGTGGACAATATACAGAATCATCTCTATTGAACACACCAAAACTTTTTATGTTTTGCATCTTTCTATTTTCGAGGTATATTAAGATTATCACCTTCGTAGTGTATGTCGCTAACTCTTGCATTAAAATACGCTGTTAGACTGTACAGATAATTTGGTTAGGTTGACAAAACATCTTCAGACTAACTTTCAACAATCCTAATACCATCACTGTCCTCATCATTATACATCCAAGAATTCTCTAGAACTATATACACAAAGCATATTTTTATATTTTGTGATACGATACTAAATTTTAGTAATATTATAACACATTCTTCAAGATTATAGCACAATTTTATTAATATTATAACTCATTCTTCAAGATTATAGTACATTCATTAAGATTAGAGCATATACTTAAAGATTATAACACATTCTTTGAGATTATAAAACGTTCTTCAGGATTATAAAACATTCGTCAATTTTATAACACATTCTTAAAGATTTTAACACATTCTTTAAGATCATAACACATTCTTCAAGATTATAAGATTCTTGATATAATTGCCTGTGAGTGTTTCATGGATAAAGACCAATTACCAACTGAATTTCTACTTGACCTGTGACCCTTCAGCCTGATAGAGGAAATGTGTTTATAACCTGATAGGAAATCATCAAATTCATGTTTATCAGTACTCCAAAAATTTCATACATGCAATTATATCAGATGATTTACAATATTTTTCATGTTATTGTCATTGTTATCATTTTGTAGACCATCGATATTCCATGAAACAAAAGAAAAACAGGTTTTATGATTCGAATTTAGATTATTGTAAGTACTTGATGGGCCATGACCTCTCTCTTATCCATCCGAATTATCATTATTACCATTTGTCAGTATGTTGCATATCAGCGACTTTTTGATCTGCATCTAAACGTTCAGCTGCTGCCAAGTCCATATATTTTCTTCATTCCTATGGTATCACCGGTAGTACTGTCAGTGTCATTGTGGTCATGTGTATCATTGGTTGTAAACAGATCCCAAGTTCAAGAGGAACGTTCTGTAATCGCCCACGTCCGCTGCCTCGTGCATGCTCTGATACCGACCTCTTCTAGGATTAGGTGCGTTGCCAACATTAATTATATTGTCATTGTCACAGTCATATTTGTAAACTTCATTATCAATTATCAGTATATTTTCTCTGAAAACAACATACTTGCCTTCATCCAGTGTGGAGTTCATCAGTGACGATAGTTTCCAGCATTCTGGAACAAGTATGCCACATTTTGTCTCGCGAGAGCGAGCAATAACGTACATTTCTACTGACTTTCCGGACACGTGCCCTGCTTTGCAAATGGCAAACGTGACAAAAAGAGGCCTCGGGGGTCAGAATCATTTCGACTTCGTAAGCGGTGTGCGGGCTCAATAGCTATGTTCAATGCATTTTCAATTTTCAACTTTTATACTTTTAAATTGGTATTTTATTTCTTTTTCTAATGGCATTATATCATTTTTATATCGATTTTCGTTAACTAACATGTATCATATGCTGACCAGACAAAGCATTTTTCTCTTGTTCATGATTACACAAGTCAAAATAAGAACAAGGAATAAATTTGTCAGTATTTATATCTCCAGTACTCATTCTCGAAAACATTTAATTCATAAACCACCAGATATTTTAATGTTGTATCAGAGTCATAGACGGTAAATTCTATTTCATGCCGGGTGGATTATTTTAAAAGGGTTTTTGTATCTTTGTCAAGTTTATTCGTTTGAATATATTCTAGTTTGTTGCATTCATCTTTTCATGTACTTTTCTATACCCGTTTTGCAATGCCTCTTTTGTTGAACGCATTTATACCTCTGAGTTTGTCACATCTGAAGCATGCCTTTTTTATTTACTCATATACTTTTTACCATAAATCTTGCACAACTAAATATCTGCACGTGTTTTTAACATTAATTTAAAATATCTTTATGGCGATAAAAGAGTTAGTCAAAGCATAACTTGAAACAAAACCTGGAGAAAGAAAACTTCAAACCAAACTTGAAGAAGAAACAAAACAAAATAATAACTGTCTATACAAAATGTAATCTTTGTTGCAAAATAAATGGAAGATGGGGGAATGTTTCTAAATAAAAAAGCAGGAACGTTTGCAAAACATAAAAGATAGAAGTTTAGTTATACTTGGAAAACATAGAAAAAAAACATTGACAAGACAAAATAGAAAATTTAGAAAAGAACAAAAAGCGTACCATGCAAACCAAAGACTAGAACAAAACGAAACTAAGTTTCTGAAAGAAGAACAAAGCTCAATCCAAATAAATGCTTTAATTGTTGTTTTTCTATTGATTTTGTATTTTAAAGCACGGTCAACTAGTTATGATATAATAGCTACTGACCTTGAAAAACATCTCACAAAAAGAAGCAGATAAATAAATAGGCATCAAGCTATGATGTGAAATTAAAACAAAAACTTCTGACTAAAACGAGAATATAATTAACAATGTTTACCATGCAGCAGTACATTCAACTCTCAGAGCATGGTGCAATATGCTTTCCAAGAAAATATTTAATTTTAAAATAGATTCACCAGCTAACAAGGTATATAAGAACTCATAAAATTGGTGATTCCAATATTTGAGTCAGATTACAATTGACTATCTGATAACACACGTGTTACCACAAGATAAAATAATTAAGTAAATAAACACAGTAATTAATTGAGCGTTAATGGGTTTAGTGATACTAGCGTTGGGAAGGGAAAATCCAATTACATTCTGAAGTTAAAAGTAAACGACGAAAAGCAAAATGAAACACTCAGACAAAGCCTGAAGACAGCGACCACGAGTATGATAAATCTTAAAATACAAAATAATGTAGCAAAGTCTACTTACACGATAAACCTGATATGAATGATGCATTTAAAGACATTGAATATTACAGAGGAGTAAAAACAAAGTACAAATCTATTTTTTAACTCGATAGTTTCTAGCATGGCAATTGTATCAATGAGACTAAATATAGTCGCTGCTAGTTTATGCGTTGCCTGAATAGCTACAGGAGTTTATAGCCCTGTTAGCATGTTAGTGGATATGGTGCAATTTTTACTAACGTTTGTTGTAAAAGCGTTCAAAGAAAATATAATATACAGTAAAGTTTTAAAACATGATGAAGGGTAACCTATGCAGTAGGTAAGTTATTAATTATAGTGTGAGTCAAGCAATATGCAATATTTAAAGAAGTCGTGAGGAATTATATATGATAATTACGGAGTATAACAGATGCAGCGAGATAAAGACAAACTACAGCAAGGAAGAAAGTTGGCAACGTAGAAAGTAAAAATATAGATGCGGTTTAAAACAAGACAGGTTTTAGAGGAAGGAAAGAAAATTAAGGTAAAATATACGCTAGGAAAAAAACCTACAACAAACAAGAATTCAGTAATTATGAAGAGAGTACGAAATAAAAACAATGAGGTATACGAATAATGTTTTTTGTTTAATGCTATTTTAATTTTTCCTTGTTTACATGGAAACTATCTACTCAATTACATTAGCGAAAATAATCAACCCAAGACCATTATCAATACCAGATGGTGTCTACAATATATAAATGTAAATGAACAGCGCAAAAGAGATAGTGGCTGCTAGAAACAACAATGCAAAAAGAATAAATATTAAATATATGTAACATATCTCTAACTTTTAAGCAATTTTGGATTATTGAAACGTAAAAGTTTTTATTTTCTTTCACCAACTAAACCACACAAAGAATTACTTCAACTGTAACTCCGCGGTTTAGTCTTTCTATTCATCTATTTTACCATGTTGTGAGACCATATAAATAATAATAATGAGACACTATAAACAGATTATATGTCAGCACGAAAGATGAAGAAAGGAAACAAATACTTTTTCGCGGTATCTTGTTACGTATAAATAGCTCCCGAAAGGATATTTTAAGTAAGTCAAAAACGTTTTATTTTGTGTACAAACAAATGACATAAATAAATTACATGTGACCTAGTGAATTTATTCTTAAAGAGGACCTGGTGATTTTATGTTTAAAGAGAACCTAATGCTTTAATTTTTAAAGCGGTTCTAGTGATTTAAGTTTCAAAGAGGACCTGGTGATTTTATTTTAAAGAGGACCTAGTGACAGTATTTTTAAAGAGCACCTGGTGATTTTATTTTAATCCTGTGATGAATATGACAAAGATCCCGCTCTAAGTCAATCCCTACACAAAGACTTAAACTTGAACAACCTTATCACAGATTTCAAAGATGTGATAGAAGAATATGACCCCACCAGAATATATTTGATACAAAAGGAACTAAAAATCGACTACGTAAGAGATTGGGGGATAATAATTATAAAGATATCAAGACATGGAGAGAACAGGTTGATAATAAATTAATATTCTATAACCATAATATATCAGAAAAGGATACTAAAATTGCAGTTAAAACAGAATACAGATTTCGGATAACAAGAGAAAGATTTAAAATGCACATGATTTGTTTACAGGAGATTTAGTACCCTGTTCACATTATACAGATATTGACAACTGTGAGACTTAGTACCCTGTCTCATGTTATACAAACAATATCAATCGTGAGACATATTACCCTGCCTCAATTTATACCACACAGTCTCATGTTATGCAAGACATTTGACAATCACGAGACTAAGTACCCGGTCTTAGTACCATGTCTGATGTTATATCAAGTTTAGCAACCGCGAGACTTAGTACCCTCTCATGTTATACAATTATTAACGACCGTACGACACAGTACCCTGTTTCATGGTATACAAACATTGGCAACCGTTAGAGAGGAACAATGATGGAGGGAAGTGATATCGAACAATATTGACAGCCAGTTGAACAAAAGAATAGACTCTAAAACAGACGCGTTAGAGGCTGACATGGAAGCAGCAAATAAATAATTAGAAGGCTATACTACTCTATAATCACAATTAGAACTATTAAAGAAAGACTTAGATAATTAAATACAACAAAAACGATCAAGAAAATAACGTGAGTTGTAACCAAGTCATAGGAAATTCTGTCTAAGAGAACGTATAAATGGGTGCAGAGAAAAGATTTAAATGACTACAAAGTCATCAGTCAAATAATTTACAATCGGATTTCCAGGATATTATATGAAGTGTCTATAACAAATATATTTGCAATTTATATGCATTTGCAAAACCTAAATGCAAAATAAATAACACATATTCTAATCTAGTGACCTTGTCCAAACTTAACTTGTTCGAACAAATAAAGTACAACAAACTTTCAAAATTAAATATGCTACATGTTTCTACCATATTCATTTCTGTTATCACCTATGTCTTTGTTTTCTTCATCAAGTACTCCATAAATTTCAATCTGTGTACGAGGAGACCATGTCAAATTCTGAATTTGTCTGCGAGTAGACCATGTTAGATTCTCAATTTGTCTTCGAGTAGACCATGTTAAAACAAAACAAAATATATGCTTCATGACATTCATTCCTAGTGCAAATTACAAAGGCTTGACCTTATGCTTAATAGCGCGCTTATATAACGCCGCCGCCGCGCCTTATATATATATATATATGACTGTATTGGCACATAGTTATAACAATGCTTTAGCAACGCAACGTTCAGGAGATAAACTTACCTGTCCCCATAAAAGTCATGAGTTTGTTTATATGTATGAAGTAGTATAGGGTTTAATGGCAGGTCATTTCGAAAAATGTAAAGACAAATAATGTTTTTAAAAAAGAAAATTAAATAAGGAAGACAACAATTCCATATAAACGTAAATATGCAGTAACCTGGCACCCGATTCTCACATTTTCTTCCCTCCATTTGTCACTGCCAGTAGCTTCTCGTTGGTCGGTGGTTCTTTCCGGGGATTTCCCGGTTTCTTCCTCCACCATTAATACTGGCCGCCATGTATAGCCTATCGTGTGCTGAAAAATGGCGTTAAGCCCCACAACAACAACAACAACAACACCATTTGTCACTGTAGCTAACTACTCATCCCTAATTTCATCTACGTTAACAATAATCTAACTTAACTTTTGACAGTTCATCAAATGGCCATTGAATCTTGAATATTTGCTATAATGATTGATACGGGCGATGAATCCGTATTTATGTATATGCATCTAAACTTTATATATCTCACTTCCAGGTTAAAATATTATGATTCTTTAAATAGATTATGCTTAAATATTTTCGAAGTTTCCTTTTTAATTTAACAAACTTACTCGAAGATGTAATCATTGCAACAGCATGTGTGTCATATTGACTAAAAGAATTTGTTGTGGGTGTTGTCAGTGTCATCGGAATGATGTGTATTTTAATACGTTTTTATTTAAATATCTGGAAAGATTTTTGAATGCTGTGTAAACTGTGTATTTAAATATATAGAGAATGTTAAAACGAAAGTAAAAAGCAGAAATATGTAATACACAACACGTATTGGCCTGAGAGAATATATGGCAAATGAATGTAGATAGTTTTGCGTATATGTGTTACTTTATTTTCATTTACATTCACGTTTCATTTTGTCTTTTTTACACAGATCTTATGCATGGACTTCCAATTCGTCATCATTAACTTTGGGCAGGTACGAGGAAATATCATGTGACTGTATTGCAAGTTTATGGGCAATAAGAAACGAATCATAAATAAACTATGCCGATTAACAAACCTGCAATGACAAGAATATCTACCTAGCCGTAGAGGGTCATCAGTTGTTGCGACTGAAAATAAAAATTCATAGACAATACTAATCACTACATTTGCAATGCTTGCATCAGGGTCCACTAGAAATACAAGACTGTTCATCGAATTTTTTTTATTAAATATCAAAACCTTTTGATACAACCGTATATATATATATATATATATATATATATATATATATATATTAAGTTTTAAACAATAAAATCTTTCTGAGTTACCATACGTTTCGGCGACTTAAACGCCTTCATCAGTAGATTATGAATGTAAACAAACTACGAAATATATATAACTGCAAGATATGAACAATCTAACAGAATCGTATAATAACACTGGTATACAGCCCAAATGCTTCCGAAATAAATCTAGTCAAACGTTACTAATTCTGGGTCGCTGAGAACGAAAATGACGCTTAAAATTGTTGATTGGCTCTAGTTTTAAAGATATCATACTGGGTCAGTATATACGACCCTTGACTTGGGAATGGCGGAGGATCAGTGAGTTATAAATGGAAGGAATCTCAATTTAAACCAGAAATGACTAAAATACATCTTTGACTGGGTCTATGAATAAATATATGACTGGGTTTGGACAGTACTTGCTTTTTAGGCAAAACAATGAATGATGCAATCTGAAGCTGGTATTGCATCATACATGATATGAATTGCATCATGTTATTCCTAGAGGTCATGGATGATGCAACCATAACTGAGCTTACATTACTCTGCTGAACAAATTGCCCTATATCAGCTCTAGAAATCAGACAGTGTCCTGCTCTCTTATTTGTCAGTGTTTGATTTTGCAAAGGGACACATTTCTGTTTAGCCAAAGTGAGCATTGATGCCTCGAACTTGTGTGAACGATGCAGAAAACTTCTACTGTGTTTGTGGTAAAGTGACTTTTGCATCACAAAAGATCAGTATAACCACTATGGTTAAGAAAGCCTATCTCCTTTATTTTGGCTGCAAAATTGGAAATCAAGACAAGAGGTGGGACCCACACATATGCTGCAACACTGGTGCAAAAAATCTTCACCAGTGGTTGAACAGGAAAAGGAAATCTCTGCCTTTTGCAGTGCCAATGATTTGGAGAGAGCCAACAGATCATATCAGCAATTGTTACTGCTGCATGGTGCCTCCAGCTGGAAAAGGCGTGTCAAAGAAGACAAAGTGTACAGTGCATTATCCAAACATTCCATCAGCTATACGCCCAGTACCACACGGAGAAGGATCAAAATCATTCTCACCTGAGTCAGAGGAGGAAACTTCTAGTCCTGAACAATCAATGTCACATGACCCATATTTTCTTCCATCCTCCTCCTCTGAACCACACCTCATGACACAAGGTGAACTGAATGACCTTGTCAGGGGTTTGGAACTATCCAAGAGTAAGGCAGAACTGTTGGGCTCCAGACTACAGCTGTCGAATCTCTTTGCAGGTGATTTTAGTGTTGCCATGTTCCGTGACCATCAAAAAGGATCTTGTCCCATTCTTCTTCATGGAAGGTGATCTCGTAGCCTGCAACATCGATGGTGTGATGGCAGCCCTCAACATAGTTCATGATCCAGATGAGTGGAGACTGTTCATTGATTCATCGAAAACGAGTCTTAAATCTGTTTTGCTGCATAATGGCAATGTTTTGCCATCAATTCCAGTTGGTCATGCAGTTCATATGAAGGAAGCCTATGAAAACATGAAATAACTTTTGAGGTGCATGAACTATGACCAACATCAGTGGCAGCTTTGTGGCGGTTTGAAGGTTCTTGCTTGGTCTGCAGACTGGATACACAAAGTACTGCTGTTTTTTCTGCGAATGACATAGTCGTGCGAGAGATTCCCACTACATCAAGAGATACTGGCCACACCGACAGTCATTGGAGCCTGGGAGGAAAAGTGTTCAGCATCCACCACTTGTTTGAATCAAGGAAGATTTTGTTACCACCCTTGCACATCAAGCTGGGTCTGATGAAGAGCTTTGTCAAGGCCATGGACAAAACACAAGCAGCTTTCAAGTACCTGCGTGGAAAATTTCCAAGGTTAAGTGAAGCTAAGATAAAGGAAGGTGTCTTTGTTGGTCCTCGGATTCGTGAACGTCTTCGAGATTATGCATTTGACCGTGCACTGCGTGCCAAGGAAAGGACGGCATGGAAAGCTTTCCAGTTAGTGGCAACAACTTTTCTCAGAAACAACAAGGGAGACAACTACAGGGGAAAACCTCCTCAAGGCATACAAAAGCCTTAGTTACAACATGTCACTAAAGACACATTTCTTGTACTCTCATTTAGATTTTTTCCACCGAACTGCGGAGCAGTGAGAGACGAGCACGGAGAGCGATTTCACCAACACATTGCAACAACGGAGAAACGCTATCAGGGCAAATGGAGCCCATCAATGCTTGGAGACTATTGTTGGAGATTGACAAGAGATGCTCAATGTAATGAATACATGAGACAAGCCAAGAAGCGCTGAGCAGACACTGAAAAAGGACTAAACTATGTACTTATATATACATAATAGTTTTTTGCCTTTGTTTCATAATAAAATTTATTTACATAACCCTTTTGCTGTTTTTTAAAGTGTTACACAAACAGGACAGGTGAAATATTCGTGTCAAGCAACCATAAATACATGAAAAGATCTAGGTTTACAATTTATGATTAAAACTCTACTATCTACACAATATACATAGACGTAAAATCTAAAAAATTGTATATCTTGAAACAGTAGCCAATTACTTGTTTTACTTGTCATGTTTGAATTTAGCACATCAAAATCCATAATAAATAACTTATTTTATCTCTGAAGCAGACGACTTCTAAAAAATTGTAGACGAGTGTAATGGAAACGGAGTTAGCTAACAGTACATAATCTGCACGAATACATGAAATTCTAGTTTACAAATCTCGGGTTTCTAATGTAACAGGCATAAATATATGTCAATACGCTTACATATATGTGTGTGTCTTTAAGCTTTCTTACACGTTTTCACTTATATGCTCATCACATTTGAGAAGAAAATGTATGTCGGCTCCGGGCATGCTACATTCCATAAGGATAGTTGTGTTACCATTAGTTTTACTCTTTTTCGACAGAAAAAGTTCAATAGTGGGACAGAAGTGTTTTGATTTTGTCTCCCAGGATCATCTTTCAAAACCAAAGCATATTTATTGTTATATTCATTGTATAACTGGTATGGTAGTTGACTTCAAGACTGAGTTGAAATGTGCATCCCAAAGCAATGACAGCTGCTGTGAAAGTTATGTTTGGACTCGAACGTCAAAGAAATTCTTGTTTCGACTTTAACTTCCAACACCTATATTCTACTATCTAGAATCTACTCTTATTTCTCATAAATAGATGTTAAGAATCATCTATATAGAAATATCAAAGTAAATCTGAATTATCTGCCGTATATTAAACGTCAGGAAGTTAAATTCCAATATTTTTGCATGATCTTGAAGTTGTGCTGTAATAATTCGAATTTGTGCTGAGTATGCTAATGTACATTAAAGTGTCACACAAAAAAAAAACATTTTGGTTCGGTTGGGCTAAGCCTGCTTTTAAAGTGTTTTGCCCAAATTGGTTTGCTAGTTTTAGCAGGGCAATGAGAGTTACAAAATTGTCTTTCCCAATGACACAACACGGTAGATTACTCTGCCTGACATGGGAATCGAACTCATTATTTATGCATAGGAGTCCAATCACGCTACCCACAGAGCTACAGCACCTCGTGTGTTGGATATGATCTGCCCCTTGAATATTATCAAACCTATGAAATTTGTTACAGTGAGGTGGAATAAAGAAAGCTGATATCTAAAACTACTTAACACAAAAACTAATTATCCAAGTCATTCATGTAAATAACCACTTCCCTAAATCATGGAGGAACTTGCGGTAAGGAATTTACTTTGTGGCTCAGCGCAAGCGATTGACAATCACAACAACTACATAACATTCAACGAATAGTTAATCATTCTTTATCTTTGCAGAAGTTCGTACATTTCTAGTCTCTGTGTTTTTTCTTTTTTATTTTAGCATGAATAGGGATATCGATTGACGGTCTGGAAAGTGCCTTGAAGGAAGTAAACACAGTTTTACATTTCTGTCAGGCAGCAAAAATATTGATTTCCGTTAAAATATGTAGTAATGATGTCATGCTGCCTGGCTGGCTATTAAACTATTATTCAGCTGTATGCACATCAGATTGAAATAGCAGGATTTAGCAATATTAGATACAGTGGCAGAAGAATAAAGCCTGAGACTCATACGAAACTGGGTAATTATACTTTGCAACGAAACTTGCTGTCATCTTAGCAATGAATATTTAATGAACCAATTGCTTCTTAAACCTCAATTAACGCAACGCTACTTTCTGACCAACAAAAAGTCTGCAAGGCAAAGTACCTTACAGCGGGCTCTGCCAAACCAAACCAGGTATTTATTGTATGTTGAGAAATGTATACACCAATAACCTTTCAAAGCAGTATTGCTGCTATAATAGACCTGGTGGGCCGCTAACTTCAAACACCTGGATTTAGCTGTCTAGTTTATATCATCTTTTCTCTTTAAATTAGACAACTGTTTAGAATCTACTTTGAAAACTCAACGTAAATCTGAATTACCTGCCGTATGAGAAACAGTTATGACTTTTTAATTACAATCTTCAATCACGATCTTTAAGCCGTATAGTTCCAATTCTAATAAATGAATATATAGAAAGATATCGATGTACATTACAGTTGCACAAAACTATTTTGGTTTAATTAAGCTAAGCAATACATTTATGTTGTCTTGTTCATAGGTTTGGCTAGTTTTGTTGAGTTTTAAAAACAAGTGTCTTTCCCAAAGAAACATCATGGTAGCCTGCATGGCTTTCATGCGAATCGAACACGGTGTACATGCATACGAATCCATCACAATATCCACAAAGCTCTAGCGCCCTGTGTTTGATATATTCTACTCCTTACGCGTAATCAAAAGGATGATCAATATTCTTTTGACACGGAATAAACAAAACTAATATCTATTAATATTTATAACTAATTTAACACCTAGAACGGATGTTCTCAAACATTTATGCATAAACCCACTCTTCTAAATCATGGAGGGACTTCCGGTAAGGAATTTATTTTGCGGCTCAGTGCCAGCGATTGACAGTTACAACAATCAATGAATAGTTGATCATTCTTTATCTTTGCAGAAGCTAGAACATTTTATTCTCTGTGTTTTTCTGATTTTAGCATGAATTGGGATATCGATTGACGGTCTATGAAGTGCCTTGAAGGAAGTAAACACAGTTTACACTTCTGTCAGGCAGCAAAAATATTGATTTCTGTCAACTTAAGTAGTAAAGATGTCATGTTGCCTGGATAAAGCTTTTCAGCTTTTATCCAATTGTGTAGGTCGATTATAAAGCCTATTATTACTGTCTTAAAATTATTATTAGTTCTGTACAGGTCAACAGTAATACAGCTTATTGGTTTCTTCACATTGATTTCAGATACGTAAGACAACGTATTGTGCCAACGTTTGGATA
This sequence comes from Megalonaias nervosa, assembly GCA_016617855.1. Classification (NCBI taxonomy): domain Eukaryota; kingdom Metazoa; phylum Mollusca; class Bivalvia; order Unionida; family Unionidae; genus Megalonaias; species Megalonaias nervosa. The sequence goes on from JAECUM010076871.1 coordinate 17,988, forward strand.
TTTTTAGATCAGGGTATGAAAGTAATAAAACAAATAGGGTTTTTGTTTCACTCCATATATTGATTTATTAAGTCGTGAAATATAGTTTTGGCCACCGTTTCGCGTCGGCAATCATATTTCAAACATTGATGAAACAATGAATTTAACTGAACAAAACCCCATAATTGCGTAGTTTTATGCAATCTATGTGAGAATGTGATAGGATGGTATCGGAAAATGACAATCAATGGCAGATGAAAAAGCTACAAAAGTCATACGAAACTTTGGTAACTTTCAGACTGACATATTTGCAATGAATATTTAAGGAAGCAAATTCTTTAAATAAGTTCTAATTATATTGGTTCTCTAAACAGACCATGAAACACATCGTCATCTTCTGATATACTTATCTACGCTGCAAACTCACTGTCAATAACATTATGTTTGCAAGAATATCATCCCAGACCTAGTTGATATCTTATTCTTTTTTCATCAGTAGTATGAAACGTTTGTCTTGCACGTGAAAACGGACTAAACCTGACAGGCTTTGCTACATAGATAACAGTGGTACTTCAGCTATATCTTCACAAACGGTATGACAATATTTTTGATCGGCATTTATATGATGTATTTGGCTTCAGCATATCTAACGTGAGTAGCACCCTGAGCGAGCACCTCAAGAACCTGGTCCGTGCCTTCTCCAGTCGGACAGAAAGAGTAAAAGAAACCACCATCCAGCCCCCAACCCCATCCTCTCTCTCCGATTTCGACAACTCGGATGCCTTCTCAGGTAAGTAATATTTATCAGTAAACGTCATAGATTAGCTCACTCCGATAGTTCATGCTCTTTCCGAATAGTCTTCTTTTACTATCAAACTTCTGCTACTGCTGTCAACTCTTATCAACTCAAAACCTTTCCTCGTGGACCTTCTTCAAATCTTCTCTTCAGATGATTTGGAACAAAAGTGAAATAGCCACATTTTCGTACATTTTCGATTTACGTTTATTTTTGTTAGTAAGACTCGTATTAGTGGGACTGGCTTTATTGAATGTATCAGATGGACCATGCATATTTATTAGCTTAATCCTTGTAGAAAAATGGAATTTACAATTTACGAGTCTTCCTCGTTCTTTTTTTTTTATATAGCACTTCTACAAAATTGCAGCTTAATCCTTGTAGAAAAATGGAACAATTGCGACATAATATCAATAACAATCACATTTAAGTTTTCAAAGAGCAAACCTGTTTTGTAAAATGAGGGTACTTCTCATTTAGGAACACTTTTCCCGAATGTCTTGTTGGCTTTCAAAAGATTTTGCTGTTCAATAAGTAGTTATATAAGAGACCGTGGTATTGAGGTGCTTTACTGCTATAGTTCACTGTATTTCAGCTGCATCAACTGAAAACACCAAAGTCCGCCATAGATTTGACTCCTTCTTCCCACCCGAGGAGAAGGAACCTGACTCTGTGTCTGAGATTGTCCGAATCCGGGGACAGAGTAGTAGACAACGGTATAGCAGGAGGATCCTGAGATGGCTAAAAAATCTCAAATTCCCACACACGTTAGAGCCTCAGAGTAAGCGAACGGAAATTTCCATTCTTCGAGGTTAACTTATGTAATGTTTGCTATTCATTTTTATATACAGCTTTTTTTAAAAGATAGCTTACAATATCTCTTTAATAATGTATCATATACAATATTATTCATTGTGCCTTTTGATGTGCCTAAAATGTACAAACTATTTTGAAAAGAATCTGAAATTATCTACAGAGTAAAGTTCTGATCAAACATTTCACGCAAATGAGAGATTACCTTACGTGTTTTTATGCATTTATGAAACGAATGTTTAAAATATTTTTTAAAATTTGACAACAGTTTTTGCGACATATATCTCCAACATATACATTATTCTTTTTATATTAAATTTGAGAAGAATTAGTACTCACAGTCACATTATCCTCGTAAATATTTCATGAACATGGCATATCAAATTAGTTACTTTCAATTAATTCTAGATAAAATTGACCAGCTGCAAATTATGGTTGCAAGTTTACTATCAGTGAATAATGTTTCTGTTTTTTTTTTTACCCTACAGTGGGAAATTTTTACATGATTATCAAATATTCTTACTTAAAGTCAACTTACTTTGTAAATATAAATATTGTACTTACAGGCAAGCTGTACTTGTTCTGGTTGTTCCTTATTACCCTTGCCTTCATGTATAATGCTTGGGCAATACCCCTCCGAGCGGTGTTTCCATATCAGACCAAGGACAACCTGGTATACTGGCTAATCTTCGACTACACATGCGATCTCCTCTACATCGTGGACTTCTTTTTATTCAAAATGAGGATCAGCTATCTAAACGAAGGAGTAAAAGAGGTACACTGTGTGTAGATTGAAGAATCTAGTTAACCCTATCACGTCAAAAATATCAAACCTATGTCAGCCATTTATGGGAATAAGTGTGCACAACAGAAATCCGAATTGCAACATATGTACATATTTCAGAGAAGAAATTACTCTAAATGTATATTTAAATAATTATATTGAGAAATTATGGACAATTGTGAATTTGTCCATCCACAACATCAAGTACAATTTTGAGATGTGTATCACGTTTTGGAACCCATGACAAGTAATTCAGATTTCAAAACTAAGAAAGCACATTTTGAGGACATTCAAGATGCATAAATGTAGGTATATTTATTGCCATCCTTATTACCAGCTAAAGAAGACATGTTTATGCCCTGTTGTTTGCATGCTGTCTGTTAGAGGTAACCCATGTGCATGACCTATATGGCTTCTATCGCTAGCCTAAATCCAAAACATTGTATCAAAAACTTTAAACAGGGAAATTTGCACAGCAGCTGACAGACCGTTTAGCTAGCAGAAATAAGACTTCTTCGTCGTCCTGACTTATTGGCTCCGTGGTTCTTAGTTTCCTACCAAAACCTTCAGCTGCATTTTTTCTCGAATTTAGTATTTTGACTGAATGGTACGTATCTGATAGATATGCGATAGCCCTTAGACTCTGCTTATCTATGTTATTTTAGTGGACCCAAGAAAGCACTGGTAATAGTTTGAACCATTCTATTACGAAACGTTACGAACATTTCTGCTAAATAACTATTTAAATGATCGGAATGTTATTTTCAAGAATGCGTCTCACGTTTATTGTGGACATTGCGAACATCACGTTCATACATTCGCTTGTTTGAAATTTTTATTTGTGACTCAGTAAACTCGTCCACTTCATTAACTTTATCATCCCTACTTTGAAATGGACGAAATAGCTTGTTTCGTTCATCCACAAACAAATATAATAAACCAAAACCTAAATTGTCTGCTACATTAGGGTACATTGTTTGTTTACAATCAAAGTAGTTCGTGATACACGTTACTATTTTAAACATACGTGTCGTGCAATATGAAGCCGTGTAGTATGGAAACATACTGCACAATTCGGTTAACGGAGAACAAATGAGTCTATAATAAGAAGCTAATATGTCATGGATCTAGTCCATTGATATTTATAAAAATAATGCCGATCACCCACTTACTCTTTCGCAAGCTATTACGAAAATATTTTGTCTTAAATATGCATTAAGAACATTTGTAACTGTAAGTAATTCAGGGATATTTTCAACAATCCGTCAAACTGCTTGATCTGGAATCGGGCCATATCTAATCTCTGGTTAAGATAGTTGCCTTTCGTACGGTTGAAGATAAAAAAAATGTTCTCAAGATACAATCATGCAATGACCGAATGTTGAATTTTATGTTTACGATATTGTTAGGTCTTTAGCTTTTATATCTTTTGATTTTGGCAGAAAATATATTTTCTTACTTAGTATTATGTGTAATATTAGCTTACTTAGTACTGGGTGTATTAATAGATTACATAGTATTGTGTGCATTAATAGCATACTTAGTATGGGGTGTATTGATCAACTACTTAGTACTGGGTGTATTACTATCTTATTTAATATTGGGTGTATTAACAACTTACTTAGTAATGGGTGTATTAATAGATTACATAGTATTGTGTGCATTAATAGCATACTTAGTATGGGGTATATTGATCAACTACTTAGTACTGGTTGTATTACTATCTTATTTAATATTGGGTGTATTAACAACTTACTTAGTAATGGGTGTATTAATAGATTACTTTGCATTCGGTGTATTAATAGCTTACTTGTATTGGATGTATTAATAGATTACTGTGTGTGTGTGTGTGTGTGTGTGTGTGTGTGTGTGTGTGTGTGTGTGTGTGTGTGTGTGTGTGTGTGTGTGTGTGTGTGTGTGTGTGTGTGTGTGTGTGTGTGTTTTAACGTAGCTTTAACAATTTTCCGTCATATCGCTACGATGTCTGCAGCGTGGCAATTTATAGCGATGTCTAGCACTGGGGCATCATGCCGCACACATGTAGTATGATGCCCCCCACCCAGCCACATTATCCTGACACCAGACCGACCAGTCCTAACACTAACCTCTTAATGTTGAGCGCATAGCGAGGCAGCTGTTAATACCATTTTTGTAAAGTCTTTGGTATGACTCGGCCGGGGTTCGAACCCACGACCTCCCGCATCCGAGTCGGATGCTCTAACCACGGAGATTACTTAGTACTGGGTGTATTAATAGATTACTTAGTACTGAGTGTACTAATAGATTACTTAGTATCGGGTGTATCAAAAGATTACTTAGTATTGGGTGTATTAATACATTCTTAGTATTGGGTGTATTAATAGGTTACTTAGCGTTGGGTGTATTAATATATTCCATAGTATTTGGTATATTAATAGGTCATTTAGTACTGGGTGTACTAATAGCTTATTTGTATTGGGTGTATTTATAGATTACTTTATATTGGGTGTATTAATAGTTTATTTTGTAGTGGGTGTATTAACAGATTATTTTATATTGGGTGTATTAATAGATTACTTAGTATTGGGTGTATTAATAGGTTACTTAGTATTGGGTGTATTAATAGGTTACATAGTATTGGGTGTATTAATAGGTTACATAGTATTGGGTGTATTAATAGGTTACTTAGTATTGGGTGTATTAATAGATTACTTAGTATTGGGTGTATTAACTGATTACTTAGTATTTGGTGTATTAATAGATTGCTAATTATTGGATGTAATATAAGCGTAAGATGACAGGTGTAAAGTTCCTAGGTAAAATTTTATAAAAAAAATACATTCCACTTGGGGAGTTCGGTTTCAAATTTATATAAGAAAATATAGGCTCAGAGGCTCAGATTAGTTCGAAAGATTCTTTGTATTCCTCCGTATTTCATCTGTATTTGCATCTATAATGAAAGTAAACAAGCGTGATCTTTATTACGATCATCATTTATTGAAAACTATTACTTACAAGTTTTCATCCATATGCACCAATTTACTATTAACTATAACAATTTACGTTTCATCATTAGAATCACACACACAGAGGGATACTCTACACAAAGACTAACAAAGGCAGGCACACAAAAATTAACAGCAGATGGTCTTTCGAGAATGGTGATGTCATTTTTTAAGATGGTTTTATTGCAGTTGATTACATGCATGACCTGTTACGTTGACGGAGTGAATCATATAGGACAGAGTGAATTATGTAGACATAATGAACAGAAGATTTTACATGTGTGCTC
>JAECUM010076874.1:0-16232 GCA_016617855.1 Megalonaias nervosa
TAGTAATTATTCATTTAGACTGACCTTTGTATGTGGATGGTCATTAAAATTCCTCTTCTATTCACTCATATAATTAAATCTTTCAGAATAATCACATTTTCTGTAATAATCCCTGTCACCTATCAGAACAGAACACCAGCTGGCCTGGCTTTTTTAAAATTTCTGATGCATGCGTAGAAGGCAGCATCACTCCGCTACCAGAAATGCCACATAAAAACCCATACCAAAACAAAAAGGAAAAACAACTCCCCACAAAGGAGGCCTACTTGTTGGTCTATCCAACAATCATGGTACGGATACTAACTACAATTGACCAACTTTTGAAGACAGGAACAGTAACTGATACAATCGATCAAACAATGGCTAATTCTTTTTCTAATCTTTGAAAAATGTACTTAAAAAAGATAGTTTTGCTGAAACTTCAAAGAAACTGATTAATTACCTTTGAAGCACTGATCGTCCTGTATAAATACTAAGCAAATTAAAAAATATTCAGTCTCAATAAATGTTCTACAATTATTTGGTGTTACTGCTGCAATAAGAAATGGACATCTGTTTGGACCTCCAAAGGTGTCCTTTAACAGTAACTTCAATAACACATGCACCCTTCATCAAAAAAAGACAACTACAATCTTCAATAACAACAACGAACCGTTCAAAGTAAGTCAGCATCAAATTTAAATAAAAGCAATGGAATCTGATGGATTGCTGCATTTTCCAAAGTGGCTGGAACACATTTATTGTGCCCTGAAAGTTTCATTTTTTGCAGCAAAAATGTTTATGCTTTCAGTCGTTACCAATGGCGGCATAAACCACAAATTAAATTTCAGATCTTTTGAAACTATAGATATCTTGCCATCAAGTTAATTGAAGATGGGGCATCTTGCAAAGATGTTTGTTAAACTTTTTAATTTGTTCATATTTTCATTTCCCTATGAATAGCCTCATCCACAGGGTAGTCTTGGCAAGATGATAGCGGTCTCCAGATGACCAAAATCTAGGCCAATTCAAGTACATGAACATGAAGCACATAAACAACTATAGCCACATGAAATTTGCAACAGTTATAGTGAATTGTTTAGTGACAGTCAGGTTTAGATCAAAAGGAGGACAACCAATATTTTTATATACGTGTTATTTGTGATTTCGAATGGTATGTGAGTCATACATGAATTGTATAACGTGATCTATTCTCGAATTCATGGATTTATTATACACATGTACAGTACTTAACGGATTATGGATTGTACCAGACGGATGTAAGTTGTCCATATACAAGTGTTGTTCAGACTAGTTTATCTTCTTTTAATCAAAACCATGTACTTTAGTGCCCAATCTCATTACTCAACTCAACCCACCCCACCCCCTGACATATGTTAGGTAAATGCATCATTTTCTTCAGCTAATGGACTCGGTTGGTTATAACACCATACAGTCTATAACATGGTTGGGTTCTGTGGACCCCAACCACCATGTTGTAGTAATGTCACCTTGTATATAACAATAGCAGATAAATTATTATAAAACAAGAACTGTAATACAATAGTCCTAGTTATGTTGACTCTCTGAAATCGATTGACTAATATTCCCTGATATAGATGCACAGCCGTCCTGCTTTCGAACTTGGGACTTGAGACCTGATGATGCCAGAGTTACCACCGGTATTGCCAAAAAGAAATAGCAACTGATGTCATTTAATATTTTTCGAAGTGTACCTAAAGTTTCTCTACATTAGAAAAAATTTCATATCCAATTACATTGCGATATGTGGTAAGTATCACTTGTGATTGACAATAATTGTTTCACTAAAACATGCAATTTTTTTTATATTATAAATTATATATATATATATATATATATATATATATATATATATATATATATATATATATATATATATATATACTGGTCAACTGTGGCATTTTCATGCTTTAGTTTGTGGTAGACTGCAGTATTTTCAAAGTCGATTGTCATGGTTTACAGTCAAAATGTAAATAAATATATACTGGTCTATTGTGGCCTTTTCATGCTTGCTAGTTGTAGACTTGGGAAGATTGATGGTAGATTATAGTAGATTGCAGTGGACTATGGGAGACTGTGGTACATATAATGGTCGATTGTGGTATTTTCATGCTTAATTGTAGAAGACTGTGGTTGATTGATGTGTTTTCATAGTCTATTGTGGTAGATTGTAGTGGGTTGTGGTAATTGGTGTTATTGTGTTGCGAGTAACCTATCACAACATCCAACTTATAGTCATGAAAATGGAAAGATTACCAAAGAATAAACACATTTATTCCAACTGCACCATCTGTGTAGGCTATAATGCATATAGCATAGAAAAAAATGACCATAGCTGCCAACCCTGGGGTACAAAAATACTGACTGCTTATGACAAAAATACTGATTTTCAGAAAGAAATACAGAGTTTTAAAATATTAATGCATAAGTAACTTTTCACAACATCTACAACTATCCATAAAGTAGGACAGTACCTTCTTCAATTATTTAATGTCAAAGATGCATGTGTTTCACTCTTGCGCCTTCTGAATGAACACCCTGTTCCATTCGGGCATTCTGGCATAGGCTCTTTATATCAGCCTTTTCCACACCACATTTTATTTTATTTTCTCAATCATTATCGATTCCAATGTCCCATCTTTCATTGATGATCTGAATTCTGTGTGATTTTCTTACTGAACTGTTTTCGTTTTTTCACAAGAGTAATCCTTTGCGATTTTCCTGTCTGGAAGACGTGTGTGAAATAATGTGCCAGCAACATCAGTAACTGTAAGATGAACGTTCGTTTCGAAAAGAAATTTAGTCAACCAAATTTCAATCGAATTCCATCAAGGTTATTTCTGAGTTTTTTATGTCATAAGTTTAGGCTTAGTTGTGTATGATGAAACAGCAAGCTGACGTTTATTAGCTTTATCGTGTTCTTGTATTTCATGGGCGCCTCCACGCCCAATAGCGAAATCACATTACACAATTTGCAAAATGTACAGTTTTCTCCTTTACTAGATGGTTTCACAAATCTAAACAAGATGGTACAACTGTCCTTCCAGTTATGTTGTCTTGTCTTTCCTGGAGAAAATTCTGAATATGCCGCTTTCCTATTCAACATGATCAGAAGTTGAATATTACCAAGATGAGATACAGTGATAACGGTAATTGTTTGCGAGATCCAATACGGCAGATACAGACAGGCATGGCAGCATCAATTTTGAATGAACCAATCATATTGTAGAACTGTAATCCTCCATACATGCAATGCATTTCTGTCAGAATGGAACCGAGTGCCTGTTCTAAACTGAAAATTGCAAGGTAATTTATTATTATTTTTTTTAAATTAAAAAACATATTTGTTGCATAAAAAATACACCCGTATTCAGGTCCAAAATACGGGACAAATACGAAAAAAAACGGGACACTTGGCAGCTATGAATGACCTTCAGCAGTTGTACGGTGTAGCAATAAGAGATATGCATCAAATTATCATCTTTCATGTGTCTACCAAAAACAGCAAGCAATATAAGAGCTTTAAAAAAAAAATTAAAAGTAACTGAAATATTATGTACAGGTCAGAGAGACCTGTTTTTGCAACAAGGGTGTAGTACTTAAGAAGATGCATCCCCCTTTGTTGTCGTGAACTAAATGTAAAAACTTAACCAGAGTCAATAAATTGTGAAATTTAGGTCACAGTAATCTTTGGTTGTAAGAGTGTGGTATTAATAGAGATGTAACAACCATTAGTTTGATGGATTTAGTATAAACAATGATCAAGTAATAAACATAAAGAAAAACTGAACCTAAGTCAGATAGACATGAAATATGGGTCACAGAGGTCTATTTCAATGATGCATCCACTCATCAAACTTTCATGATTCAAAGTATAACTATGTATACAGGGTGCAAACAATACATGGTCACGAGCTTAGTGCATAAAAGCCAGTAAAATAAGAAATATAGGTCACTGAACTTCATTTTTTAAAAGTGTTGTGCTAACAGAGATACATACAATCATCTGGCTCAATGATTCTAGTTCATGTACTAACAGAGATGCTTACAATCATCTGGCTCAATGATTCTAGTATGAACAGAACTTGAGAAAACACTTAAAACACAAAAATGAACCAAAGTTTGTCAAGCATGAGATATGGGTTACAGACCTAGTCTTGTGATATGGGTTTGTTGTTAACTTCTTAGCTTAGTTTCATGGTTCCAGGAATAACAGTATCTATATACAATAGGCAACAAGTCTTAGATAAATGAACAAATAATGAGAGGTCTCATAAAAGCTTAATTGCATGTGTACTTGGACTCAAATTTTTAATCTGGGATGCAGAATATCACTTATGCGTCCTCTGTATGCATGCAATAGCTGGGCTGAAAAATTCAAAGACTTGCCAGTCCTGCTTCAACCATCTTGCTCAGTTTGAAAATGTGTTGAACATTTGATCGTTGTAGCAATGCCGATATTTACAATGACAGAATGCAGTGGCTCGAAGACCCCCAGGTGTGCATGTTGTCATTATGAGAGTACATTAAAAGAACATGACCCAATAGCTGGGTGGCACGTTCAAAGACTTTGAATAGTTATGAGTGGGAAAATATGCTGATACTAACAATGACTGAATTCAGGGGCAGAACGACTTATAGATGTACATGTGGTCATTATAAGAGTACATGAAATGAACAACTTTAACTTTCATTATTGTGTTCTTTAACACGTGTAGCCAAGTAAGTAGCGCATGTGACCTCAAATTCAAGACCCGTCAAGACTTTCACAACATGCCAAATTTGGATATATATTTTGGGGTCACGTGACAAATTAATGAAGACTGTAATGAGATTCAAAAGAAGGCTAAAGTTGCTAGAAGTGTTAGTTCCGATGGGACAATAGCCGAGTGTAAGAAATTGCGTGATGCCTGGCTTAGTGTTTGGAATCAGACCTTCCTTGGATCGACTAAATTCAGTCTCACTCTGATGGGTGAACAAGAGTTATATGTCAGTGATGTAAAGAATGTGGAAAATTTGACTCAATGGCAACCACTGGTTCTTCTAATCTGGGCAATTAGCCATTTATCCACTTCATGTATGTCCAACATTATACTGGGAGGGGACGGCAACTTTTGCTGTTGGGACTGCTAATTTTACCAAAATAGGTGTCCTGGGCTCCTAGTTTTAAAGTCCAAGAGAGACCTTTGATAATGTACATGTACAAAGTTAACTTCTCACTTGAGGGTAGGTGCTATAAAACTGACACTTACTTCGGATTCATACATACAGAATGGTTGAGATATAGCACAGGTGCACATATGCATATGTTTTTACTAGTGTAAGCACTGATGCCAACACCAATGCCGATACACCTCTCCCTCAATACATCGTGCACAACGCAGTCCAAAAACAGAGACCACACTGTAAGTGAGGGAGCAAGTAATAAAGAGTCCCTCAAAAAAATAAGAAGTGATGCCTTCCTGCTGGACATCAAGAAAACAACAAATGCATAGCCAACACTCCAGGCTCGCAATTAGTATTAATAGGAATAAAAATTAGTGCACTTTGACATGAATTCGTGAAGCCATCTTCGAGTCCGGGAATATTTGTCAGAACAAATGTTTAGCATGGTCTCCAGCTGATAATGATAGATTGCGTTCAACAAGAAAACTCACAGACAATGCTCTAACGCTGGTAGGTTGCAGGTCTTCCGTCGATGGCTTAAAATATTCCAGAGCTGAAATCTGCTGCGCGTTCTGAATTTTCCCAACCTCTATGTGCTTTTTGCTACCAATGTGCTTCCTCACATCATCTCTGCCACCATGACCAATGCTAAAATTTTCAGCACACTGTGTGCAGAAAAGTTTGATGTACATCCGTGTTTGATGGCTGAATGCATGGCCAATTTTTGGTATATTCCAAACTAAACGTCTCTTTTGTGCAATATGTTTCTTTTTCCTTGGTGATGAAGAGGGAACTGGGCTGTTTAATGGCTGAATACTCAATTTTTGATGCTTTGAGAATAACTGTCAATAAAGTGCTTTTTCAAATAATGTTGTTCTGTATAAAAGATATTTATCTATAAGATGCCCAACATCTGAAAGATTGTTAACATTATGCCAACTGGTTTAAAAAAAAAAAAAAAAAAAAACTTCATGTGTACACAAACATTAGTGTATTATGTCACAGCTTTTATCGTTGCTGACTGGTTCCCTGATTCGTATGCAATATCGGAATGCGAAGCAGGGAGTCTCTGAAGCTGAAAACCGGACTAACTGTTGATACAAAATCAAACAAGGCTCCTTTTAAAAAAAACTAGTGGCATCTATTTTTGTGAAATAATCGTCTATGGGAAAACTCAATTTTTGTATTGTTCAGCTAGTAAAATATTGATGCCATGATCTCACGGCAAATAATAGTGAAATTTCTCATCCTTGTGGATATCTCTAAGTGCCATTTCTGGAATTCTCGGAAACTTGCTGGTCCAAAATGATCCATATCTGAGAAAAAAAACCTCTTTATTCCATGGATTATACATTTTGCTTGGTTGCAATGCTACTTTTGATAAAATTTAGGACTGAGTAGGTTTTTCAGGGTAGTTTATTTATATTATGTACATAATAACATTTATAACAGTTTCTGATTGACCAAAGGAAATGAGTTCATCTGACATACAACAGAGGTCACTAGGTCCTTTTATTCCACCTCCTTCATTTGATACAAAAGATGCAATTAATGTGATTACAAAAAGGATGTTAGCATTGAACTGAGTGAAACTATTTAGCAAATACTTCTGCACGTCAGATACCAAAACATGGTTGGCACTTAATTAGGTTTTCAGAGAAATACTCGCAGACATACTTGTTAAGTTATTTTACATTTGATTAAAAGAGGACACAATGCATGTATGATAAATACACTTAAACTGAACTAATAGAACTAAAACACAAATTTCACTTGATAAAAACTTAATTGGTTTTTATTTATTTAAAGTACTGGCTAGAGTAGGCATGACATTTTGATTGAAAGAAATTTTGTCGAATATCGTTATGCACTCTGTATCAAGAATTTCATTTGGAAAGAAAATGTTAACAAAATATTGGACTTCTTATTAAATGTTTATAATTTCATAATGTAGATTAAATTTCCAGGTCCTATCCACTGCTTTCAATGACAAAATGAATGACATATCAAAGTTTCATTCATCAATTCTGAACATGGTTTTCTTCAAGGTCAACAAATAGAGATAAATTTTTGGGTAATTTCTAGAAAAAATAAATAAATAAATAAATAGGATCCACATCTGACCCAGCATTATAAGCAAGTTCGTGAGTTATCTGGGTACGAATTATCAAGAAAGTGGTGTACTAGTGATAAAACTAGCTCACCCATACTTGTACTGACAAACTAAAAATAAACTGCAATGTGTGGTGCTCGATTATTGAATCTATTATGTTAATGTGTTTTACTTGTGTCACTTAGCAAAATTTTAATAAATCTCTATAATTATGGTTATTAAAAAAGAAGGTCCTGAGAGAAGTAGATCATAAAGCAAACAATGGAGAAATCCAGTCAACACAATTTAGAATATTATATTTTATTAATTTATCAATCAATTTTTTTTATTTTTTGTTGTTTTTTTTTTTTTTTGTAGATTATCTCTTCATTTAATTTATTCATTATAAGTTTGCCACAGAAGCACATGCCAAATTCACAATAACAAACAATGTATGTGAGGTGTTTGAACTTGTTGCAGAGGAAAGTTTGAAATAATAAATGGAATTTGCTCTATATTGTGTGAATAAACAATACAACCCTTTCTCCATATTTAATAACATTTTAAGCATTGTGCATGCATTTATCACTGGTGGCATTTGAAAGCAAATATTTAAATTTATACTACATGCACATGTACTTTCATTTTAGTTTTCTAACATACATGTGAGCAATATCTTCACAGTGTACGAAGTACAAGACACATGTGTGCAACATCTTTACAGTGTACACAATAAAAGTCATTATATCAACATTATTTTTTAACCATTTCCTAAATCCCGATCAGAATTAACAGTGAAATACAGTATAATATCTAATCAGCCGAGACCAACAGAGCATGTTTTGAAGATCCTTAGTAAATTTCTTTTAAAATGCCATCATAGAGATTTTGTTTGTTCGTGTACCTGAAGCTAACTACCTATTTCATCCTAGGCACCTTTACAAATCCCCAAGTCAGTTAATTATCATACTGAAAGTAATTATCTCAGGGAAATAAAGCTACATGTTTTCCATGCCACCAAGGTGGTTTTGGAACCAATCTGTGGAATTAGTAACTTGTTATCACAGAGGATGAACATGGGAAATTACTTTAGTTACTGTTCAATGTTAAAATGAGAAAAAAGTAACTATATCTTCACTCACGGCAGTAAAACATGGTAAATCTGGGATGTCGGCTTATACGCGAACGGGCTTATACGCGAGTATATACGGTATAACTTCACTCACAGCAGTAAAACATGGTAAAGTTGGGTAGTTCAAAGCCAAATCTTGTGCCACCTGCCTAAGCCCTGACCGTGGTGATTAGTATGTTGAGCTTTCACAAATGTGGGTTTGACAAAAAGTTACTGACTCACCTAAACCACTGAATATTGGTAAGGGGCATGGATTCCAGGATGTAATCCCAACGGGAAGACCGTCTGACATCATTACGCTCCTGCATAAATAGGTAACAAATATTATTTTATGAGTGTTATTAAGTGATGAAATTCATTTTGACCATACAAACATGATGATCAACGTTTGGTCATTATGACATGAAATAAAAAGGAAATTTTATCGTTCTTAATGTTGTTTGGAAAATACTTACCGAATCACATTAACATTAGGAATTACTTCTGTTACGTATGGAATCCAGCCCTCCCATTGAACAGAAGTTTCATAATCTAAACTTTGTATAGACAAAGGGAAGTAGCTCTTCCAGATTACCTCCACTTACCGTACACCCACTAAGTGGCACTCCTTATAACAGATTTCATCCATTTTAGCTTGCGCAATGTTTGAGATAGGATGATTGCATTGTGGGCAGGGTTTGGAGAGACTTATAGATTGCTTAAGTTTGTTTTTATGAGAAACATAATTTACTATAAAATTTCCCTTCTTCATCCAATACGTTACCCAATCCCATTAACGTTAGAAGAGTAGGTAAGAGGAGGAAACTTCTACTTAAAACACCAAGTAGGGTTAAAGAACTCACAACTTGTAATAACATGACCTTCCTAATGATAGCTGACGTTGCCAAATATAAGTGTGTATACATAGGCAATGAACTACCCGGAAGGCTCCTGTACTTAACAAATAATTATAAAGTAAGGTTTTCTCTGCAAATCCAGCAAAAGTTGACACATCCTACCTAAGGATACAATTCTGTTAAGAGTGGCGTGGTCTGGTGACTGTCTCAGCAGCAACCAAGGGACCAACGAGATTCAACTTGACATTTTATGAGGTCATGTAATGCAAAATAGAAAGAAGAAAAAAAATGTGGACTAGGCATGCCAACCACCTAACCTAATTATATCTTAAACTGAGGCAATGCACTGAAAGGGCAGGCTCATAGAAATGGCTCATATATCATGATCCAAACTGTTCATCAGACTTAACCATTCCTGTGAGAAATCAGAGTATGCTGACTGGATGATTCCCTTTATCCAGGACTATAATGCTTGTGTGGTTATGTTCTCTTTCCCTGGTTTATGTTGGAGGAAAAGCCTCTGGCATCCAGAACAGGCAGACTTTGTGCGCTTTAGATAGATTCAGAGAGCACATACTGGGTCCTGTAATCTAGCCTCTCACAGGATCGAGTTATAAGTAGGGCCATATAATTATTTTGTAGTAGACAGGAGATGGAGGCATGTTCCTAGTGATCAAACCTGATAAAATGACTGAAACGTCTGAGCGAAACTAAAGGTAGTTCTGATCTGCAGACAGAGCATGGAGCTCACTTGCTCTTGAACCTAAAGCCAACAATTTTAGGAAGCATTCTTGTGTGATAGTTGCTTCAGTGGGAGAGTAGACAAAGGTTCAAATCTAAAAGTTGGCCATATTAAGATCCACAACAAGTTCCAATTCGGAAACTGGGTCAGCAAGCATGGTCAGGATAGATCAAAGTTGGTCAGCAGGTCGGAGAGATCAAGTTATTGTAACCAATAAAACAGAGGCAACCAGAATTATTTTGCATTCTGTGCTCCTGCATTTCTGGATTAACTCTGTGATCAGAACTGTTAGGGGTAGTCATAGGCCCAGATTCCCTCTTATTCTATTGATAGGATATTTACAGCCCTTGTGTTTAAGTCCAGGATTGCAGAGATGAAGGTGGGCAGATTGCAAATTTGATGGAAGATAGATGGTTGGAGGGACTAATCTTTGAGTAGTAGTTGTCCCCTCCTAGACAAAGAATTGACCAGGAAAATGAGCCTACCCGGATGTCGCACCTGAATGTTTATTGATGTTGGGAACACCAAAAGACTGCCTTCATTTCCAAGAGGATGATATTAAGGGTTCTATCTTGTTGTGTCCACTTGTACTGACCATCATCAGGTCCAGTAGAAAGTGGCCCCCACTCCAAACCTGACAAACCTGCATCTGAGCACAGTGTGACCTGAGGTTGCAGGTCTTCCAAATGAATTCCTGATGCTAACCATTCTCTGTTCTGCCAATGAATCTGGAAGTGTCTGATATCCTCGAGAGCTTTATCTGCTGATGGGCAAGAAATTAGTTCCCACTGAAAGAGAAGGACCAGTGACAAAGGGCAAATGTAGAGGCAGCTGAGATTTATGAGATTTGCTGCTTTACTGAAGAGACTGAAAAGCTGAATAAACCCCCCTGCCATGTTCAATTCTGGAAGGAGCTCTCTTCAATGTTGGTACAATACAGTATATGCATTTGGGATTAAGACAGGCTAGGTTTATATAGGTGAGGAACACCACACATAGATGAATTAAATGCTGGGAGGGAACAGGGATGACTTGTCCATATTTACTATCCACCCTAAACATCAAATGAAGGAAAGAAGGTAGTGCATATTGTGAATCAAAACCAAACTTACTATCTGCTTTTGTAGAGTATTGTCCAGGTGTCCTGACATCATGGATAAGGATGTTGTCCAAAAGAGGATGATAATGGAGTCCAATGTTCAGGTAAAAGGCCAAAGGTTGAGGTTGAGGCCGAAGGGTAGGGTAGTAAACTGATACACTATTCCCCAGTAGGCAAACAGACGTAACATGGATAGGAAGGTGGAAGTATGTGTTGGACAGGTCCATGCTTATTGTGTACTTGTTGGGTCATATGGGCAAATGGACAGACCTTGCCATTTCCATTTAGAATTTGGGGCTTTGAGGAACATTGAGTTGCGTAAACCTATAATTGGCCACAACTTCCAGATGGCTTTCCAACGGGAAGTTGTGCCCCAATTATAGATCATTTATAGAGTTTTTAATAGAAACCTGAGGTTGCCGGTTTTCAAATGATCTGATTACTAATGTCTTTACTTCCTTCGGTGATATCTCGGCCTTCATGGGGTCAGAGTCTCCATCAAGAAGGAGACTGATGTGAGTGGATGACTGGATGAATGAGATGTGTAGCCCTCCGAAACCACTTGTATCAACCACTCATTTTGAGGGAACAAACTGGACCAAGTATTGTAGAATAGAAGGATCCTGGCACCCACTGGATGTTTGCCAGGGAGTGGTATAAGAGGAACGTCACTGTTTGGTTTTCTCTCTCCCTCCCCACCTGTCTGCACGGGTGAGACGATCTCCTATTGCTCTCTTGGCCTCTGTAATTTTGCTGCATCAGAGTGATGCAGAAGGTAGTAGTGTATCCCTTCAAATTAGATCTAATTTACTTGAGGCTGTTAAGGTGTTAGCTAGTGTTAGCCATGAGATTTGGATATGCTGCCTGCAACATCTCAAGCATGATCATTGATGGCCTTATCTGCCAAGTGGTACACCACCTGACGCCAAATCCATTGGAGAGGAAATAGAAACCACATTTTGTGCAAGTTTTGAAGTGGCACTTGTCTTTCCACCTTGTAATACTGAGAGGAAGACATAATAACAGCAGTGAAATCATTGTCGGGGCTAGGAAAATCTGTATGATAGGTGTTGTACCAATACAAAGAAAAAAAGCTGGCTGGAAGTTGACATGCCAAATAAGGTCCTTGTTATGACCTGGATCAATGATTTTTCTGATAAGGACTCTTTATCCTTATTGACTGAATCCTTGACTTTGTAATCTGTACTTGTAGGTGGTGGCAGGGGATATTCTGTAAGGGGTAGGATTAAAACAAAAACGTTCCTTTACGGCAGCTTTAAAACTGAATTTAGTTCTTTAAATGACAGGGTCAGAATTTTCAGTTGACGGAACAGTCATCAACTTGAAGGTCCTTGTGGTATATTATACCATAAGACAAAGACTGCCATATTGTCAGCATGCATTGTCAAGAATCTTCTGCATGCGAAAGTCTACAAAAGGTGGTTTGGGGACATTCTGGGCACTTGTATACTAAGATGGTCAGGCGTGGCCAGCCGTCATGGCAGGGATGACCTGCGTTTGTACGATTGGCCAATTTGGCTGATTAGACTGCTGCACTTGTGCTGAAACAGCCAGGTCATCTGTAGGGCCAGAAGTTTGGACGGCAATTTGGTGTGCCCAGTCAGCTAGGTCAGCTGATAGCATTGAGGAACAATTTTTGAAAGCTGAATTTTCACTATGTCTGATGTGTCAGAACACGAGTCTGTCGACAGCTGGGAATGAAAATATATTATGGTGGTATGTTGACTGGGCAGCTGGATGCGATGGTCAACAGCTGGGTTGGCAAATAAATCATGTAATTCTAACATAACCATAGATGCTTCCAGGATTTTATCTAAAGGATGAGCTCCCCCTTGCCATAATAATAAGGGGAACGGAAAACAAAAAGGAGGGGGAGGAGGAAATGGCCTAGTTCAATATTTACCTAGCATTTCAATATCAATTTCTCTCTTACTGGTCCACTCTGTTCGACTCCTAATGAAATAAAAATCTTTTAAAGATGTCTCCTCCAGTTCTGTAAGAATTCATCTTTTATTGTTTCTAAGCCTAATCTGTTCCTTACTGGAGGATGAATATACTTCTGTATGAGAACCCCCTTTCACAGTTGGCTGTCTGAAAGGGCACATATATTGCTACATTTCTAGCTGAGCCAGCTGGAATAAGTTTAAAAACTGTTCTTTATGGTTGTTATGTACAGCTCATGGGTTTTGTCTTTTGGATACGTATGCTCTAAAATAAGATTTTTAAGGAACATAAGCTCTGCCAAAGTTTCACTTTCTTGAATTAGTACTTTACTGACTACTATGCCCAATTACTGTTCCATAATACTGTATTAGGATTACAAGTACATTAATGCCATATTCTTCTTGTTCAGACTGAGATATTATGATCATTTAAATAACTTTTGTTCTTAATTGTACTTTAAATTCTTATTTATTCAATTTATCTTAACCTTTAGTCCTACAACGTAAGGCATTTTCCCCGATATTTATGTTGTTTGGGGCAGCCTAAATCAAGAACAGCCTGTGAGTCAATTGCGAAGACAGTTACTGATCAAATAAAAATGGACAAAATGAAATGGTAATTAAATATTCTGACAATATCATAAATATGGCATAAGAATGAGATAATATGTGCAAATAAGTGAGCTGATGAATGAAAATAATATACAGCAGTATGTACGTTCTCATATGAACCAGTAACAAATTTACAAAAGTATCTGAAATTTCACCAAAATACATAAAACATACGATGATTGTCTGACTTACCATACCATCAAAAAGACTGTTGGATTGCTAACAGAAAATAAAGAAATCCACAGATTGCTAGACAACTGTTGACAAGACGCAACAAAAGTTGCAACTGACAATAACTGGCATACAGATTGCCATCTACTGGGCTAAGCGAAGGTAATCTGTAAAAGTTGCATCTCTGTGTCTATACAAAATACAGACAGGTAGACTTTACAAGTCTATCAGACAGCTAGATTCCAGAGGTAGCAGAAGAAATTCCAAAGTCAATGTGATTGGATAATGTATTTGATGGAAAAAAAATATTTCACATAACATCTAGATATGTCACTCGTTGACCTCTTTGGGTACTTCAGAAACTTGGCAATTGACTCTTTAGCAAACAGGAGATAACCACGCCCCCCCCCCCATTGATTCACATGATCATTTCCAAGAGAACTTATCCACACACAGACATTTTCCTGTGGTAGATAGACAAATGTGACTTTGCATAATATTTTGTTATGTTTCTTTTGTATTACCATTCAGTTCATGATATCTGTCTATGCTAATACATTCATATATGGGTAGGGAAAAGTATTTATATTGGTGACCATTACAATTTTAATTACAATTATTATACAAATCCAGAACAAAGGCCATTTTGCTACAAAATACAGGTGTCTGCTGACTTCTGCAATTTCAGTTTATGTGAATTACATGTTCATATGATTGCATGAATTTTTTTAATTGAAATTTTGTAGAAAAGACTAAATTATAATGAAATTATTTGTCTAAACCTAAAATAATTAGGATTCATAAATGGCTAAAAGCAATGTTATTATTATCAACTAAATTGCATTTTTTACAATTAGAATTATAGGCAGTGCAAGCAAAAGTTTTAGTTATACAATTTCAAGTCATGTGATCTCTCTTGTGAATCACACAAGTTGAAAGTGAGTTGCATATTAAAACTTGCACAGTATGTAACCTGTATGTAAATTTTGTTTGTGTGCAATTTGTTTAGACTACGAAGGTTTGAATGCTGATAAGTACTATGAGAATGTTGACCTCTGCAAGACATATCAACATCTCAACTGGACATGTAATATGTAAACGACATGCATACCTCGGTGTTATCATGGACACCTAATGTATTTCAAAATGTTGCTACTGATACATATCTTGTGATTTACCATTAATTTATCGTGATAAATTTATGATAGTCACACCAAATTTCCAGATTACAAATGAGCTTTGCAAATATTGATAATCAAACCATAATTTGCATTGCAGCTTTACTTACATGACAACTGCAAAAGAAAAAACACTATGTTTCTTATTTAACTTCTAACAGCTGTACATCTTCACTTACTGTGACTTTCAAAGTCTTAGCGACAAAATTATGGTCAAATGCCTAATTGCAAAAATATATCTTGCCAAGTCTTGACCTAAAAACCCATATTTAGAGCTATGGTCAAATGCCTAATTGCAAATATATCTTGCCAAGTCTTGACCTAAAAAACATATTTAAAGTTATGGTCAAATGCCTAATTGCAAATGTATCTTGCCACGTCTTGACCTAAAAACCCATATTTAGATTGATGAAACTGATTATGCTTATATCCATGATAATATGTCAGTGTTTCATATACCACTTTCGTCATTCTATTTAAATGTTACGGTATTCAAGTTTTGTATCCATGCTGTAACTCTTTAGCTGTTTAAGAGATTAGGAAGAATGTACATTTTAAATACAGAGAGTGTGTTGCATACCGTGTTTTATGTCATTTCTCAAGGCGAAAGCATGAACACATGCAGTGTTAAACAAAATATGACTATCAGTCCATTTTTAAACCTATCTTAAATTGGGAAATATGATGTTAACACATATGCTTCTCCAGCCCATAACACTTTGAACACTGGAGGGATGTCATAAAATTCTGCCGATGTACAAGTCATGATTTGAGTGTGTCACATGTCATATACAGGCCTTCCCGCCACTAAGTTAAATTCACAGCAAGGCATGGTGAAAAGTGAGTTTTAAAATTATTTTTTTACATTTTCTGGAGGATAACGTTTCAACTAAATTAAATGAAGATATTTTACTGCGACCTGAACCAATTATACACCATAACAGGTATCATAGTCATGACTTCAGTCTCAAGGTTAAGGTCACAGTATCTCTGTCCAAGAGCAGATATAAAATCTGAATCACTGAAGGTATTTCCATGCAACGTTTGCATGCTATATATCTGGACTTAGTAGTATCTCATGCATTCATAGCCATACCCTACACCTAAAACATAGTGTTCATCATTTTGAAGAGAAGGATGCCTGAAAGAAACAAAAGGATAACAAACCTCTGGTATAATATATGGACTTAGTAGTATCTCATGTATTCATAGCCATACC
>JAECUM010076883.1:0-16614 GCA_016617855.1 Megalonaias nervosa
TATATATATATATATATATATATATATATATATAAAGAAATTCAAATTCTGTTAGCAATATATATCTCCCTGAGATTCCTAGAAGTGGGAAATTGCCTTTGACAACTGATGGTAAGTTAACGTTAAGAGGGATTTAATTTTCATAAATACCATGATTTCAAATTTAGCTTATTATTACAGAAGTCTGTATTGGATATAATAATTGGATGTTTTAAGTTACTGATCTAACGCCCAGTACCATATCAGTCACTCAATGACAACTCTTCTGGAATTATTTTGAAGCCTATATCAAATACAGCCTGTTCTGACCCTTGCTTGCTTCTAAGTATAAAGATTATTATACACGATGTAAATCTATGCACGCTTCAAGAAAATATAGAAATGATTTCGTACAAGGAAGATATTTTGTAGTTGACAAAAGGTGATATAAATCAACCACGACAGCACCCTTGAAATTCAGTGTCTAATCAGAAATGAAGAACTGTTTCCCACGCTCAAAACTTCTAAACTTACTTTTCCTGTAAGTGATTTTAAACTTTAAATGCATTTCGACACTTGTGACTTTGCATATGGTATGTGTAAGAAAACAAATGCAATAAAAATATTCAAGATTCTAAGCGTGTAGAGGGTAGCATCAGGGGCGCCAGCAGAATAATTGTTTTGGTGGGGGTGGGGCAAACATGTAGTGTTCAGCTATTACGTTTTACAGATGTAGAACAAAAACATGTTCAGATGTGAAATACCTTGGCCCTATATGCGGGCACCCATGGGCAACACAGACTGATTTGAATCAGCTTCAGGAAAACGCCTTTCATTTAATATTTGTATATCATGTTTATTACATTGAGGGTAATTAAATATTTGTATATCATGTTTATTACATTGAGAGCAATTAAATATTTGCATATAAAGTTTATTACACTGAGAGTAATTACGTCATTCTCTGTAAATGTGGTGTACATAGATGAGATATCACAAGTCTACTTAAAATGTGTTAAAATGTGAATAAAGAAGTAATATTTGGCAACAATGCAATATTAATTTCAATGTGACATTTTACTGAAAGAAAAAATACGGCATCCAGGACTACAAATGTTGGGGTTTTTTTTAATGGTTTGATAAGACATAGATAACACAAATAACTAAGTTCTTCTTGTATTCTAAATAATAAAATAAATTCTTAAAAGTGTTTGGGTAAAATATAACATTCCATAACAATAGAGCAACCTTAAGTTTAATGAATACAAATGCACGGCTAATCACCCAAAAATACATTTAACCCTTTATCTGTTGTAGATTTCATTGAAGCGCAGCTAGTTCAATGATCGAGACAGACAGTGTCAAACAGAGAAACAAGTATGCTATATTATATGAAGACGATGATTTTTCTTGCATCATCTTGTCATATGTGACATTTGTGCATGTCATATGTGACACTGGTAATTGTTATATGTGGCGTATGTGCCTGTCATATGTGACATTTGTGCTTGTCATATGTGACGTATGTCCTTATCATTTGTTATATCAACCGACTACTATATACACTGTTCGAGTCACACTACTCAGGAGGTATGGATGGGTTAGCTATTGTAAAACCTTTTCGTGGAACTTTCATTCCAACTATCTTGCCATGTATGAAGAACACGTCTATTTAGGTAAAATTTGTGGTCACTATATCAAATCTTCCATTCCGAAACGGGTTACTACATCATACCTTTGGTTAATTTATCTCATCTTTCTTTTTCCTTAGCACCAAAGATATAATTTGCGCCTACATACATTTACGTAAAACAGCAGATGTCGTTATGGCTCGTCGATTTCTAGGTCAATAAAAATATTTTCAAGCATCCGCAACAAGTTGAAATAAACTAGTTGAAACATAATAAATTTAACGATTTAATTCCTCTAGAAACAGCCATGTAAAGGTTTGCAAACACAACAATTTGTTTGTCTTGTCTATGTTTTGTATTTGCCTTTGAAAAAGACTCATTAAGAGCTGAAATCGCTCAGGCTAGTTAGATACTATATATATATATATATATATATATATATATATATATATATATATATATATATATATATATATATATATATATATATAGTTTTATATATATAAAACACAATTTCTAAACACATGGGTGAGAGAACTCATTGCAGACGAAATATATAAGCAACATAGGTTAAGAGAGGGAAAAAATGGAATTATTTACATTCGACTGGAACGATTTAGAGGGATTATCACATTGGCTCTCACTTGGAACACTTGTGAATAATTTATATAATAGAAATGAAACGGGTCCATTTCCCTAATATACTGAACAAGCATAATATCGGATATCGTTTTCAAGTTCATTTGTTGTTCTGTACATTGGGTCTATTCCTTCAGCCACCACATATACGAATGCCTGCCATGAATGACCATCCATAGAATCAAAGACGTCCACTCTCTTGCCCAAAAGGATATGAAGTAATGAGTCATTGTCCTGACAAAAAAGCCAGTGTGAATCTAGTATGTCTATTGCATCTATTATTCTTTCAAACATAGTGTTACGTTCATCATTTAGGGCTTGGCAGTATAGTAACATATGTTTAGTTCTGTCTGTAGTAAATCTTTTGCAGAGTTTACAGTTATGTTCATTCTCTGTTGAAATTGAACACATTGTTAAATAGGCAATGTTAGTGAAAGTCCAAGTTTTATTAGGAAAACATTTACCAAGCTTACAGACAGCAGAAGATTAGTATGGACACTTGCATAATGTAAAAGTTCAGGTCTCATTTCAAGTTTAGATCTCCACAATGATTCTTCGCAGCAGTGAACTCCCGTTTCAATATTCCTCCTCCAGACTTGTTTCGGGACAGAATATAGGGTGTTCACGTATATGTGGAAGAAACCGCCAAGCTGGTATTTCAAAAGAACAGGATATATATCTTTAACGAAGCCAATGCTCTCGCTCTCGTGTATTAGGAAGCCAAGAATTCTTCTGTTGAATATAATTTTCCATGCTAGTGAACCGTTAGCTCTGCAGATTTTATTGAAGAAACCTAATTTGATTTTATCTACATATCCCTCAACTGACCACAGTCCAAGACTGATAATGGTTGTCTCTATAGATGAGCGTTGATCAAGACCTATAATTCTTCCTGCAGCTTCTCTTTGACATACTTTTAGATCATATACTTGTAACTGGCTCAAGTTGGACCATAGTTCGCATCTATATGTCATAGGAGGTAGTACTATTTTTGGCCATATTTTAGCACTATTAATTGGATTCATACCAGGTAGGTAGGTAGGTATGTTTGCATGTAGGTAGGTAGGTAGGTACGTATGTATGCATATAGGTAGGTAGGTAGATATGTTTGTATGTATGTAGGTAGGTAGGTAGGAAAGTAGGTAGGTATGCATGTATGTATGTATGTATGTATGTATGTATGGATGGATGGATGGATGGATGGATGGATGGATGTATGTATGGATGGATGGATGTATGGATGTATATATGTATCTATGGATGTATATTTATAAGTATGTCTGTATGTATGCATGGATGGATAGATATAAGGAGATGGATGGATGGATTAGTCTTAACGGCACCTCAGCACAATAATGGCCGTATGTTGCAGAGTCATAGTCAATCGTAGATCTTACTAATGAACTGTATGCGGAGCAAGACCGTCCGATTTGAATTTGATGCAATTAGTAGAAGCGCATACAAACAGTTTTAGATTTCGAGAAATGTAACCCATTTGCTTATCATTATTTCTGAACTTTGTTGAAGCATTTATGTAATTGGCGTAGAATAGTAAGCATACTTTTTGATCTGTACCCGATCTAAAAGTCGTCCATATATAATGAACAACCAGTTCCTGGCTTAAGACATTTCACACTGCTGTTAGTTTTTATCTCGAAGAGGGTGACTGACAATATGCTACCCTGCAGTACATCAATCGATAGAGAATAGATCAAGAGTTTTGCTTCCTTAACTCTGAAATATCTGTCTCTAAAATAAAATTGGAGAAAAACAGAAATCCGCGGACCGTTAGACCTAGGTTGGATATGTCATTAATAATTTGTGCTTCCATGATGTATCGTAAGATTTCTTACGGTCGAAAAAGATGGTAAGTTTATGTTTTTTCTTGAGTAAATCTTCTCTAGTAAATGCTTCAAGTCTAACAACATGGTGTTCTGTGCTTCTATGACGTCTGAATCCACATTAAACGTCTGCTAGTAGCTTCTTGGACTCGAGGTACCAGATGAGTTTATAAATTTTCATCCGTTCTATGGATTTGCGAATTCAATATGTCAATAATATGGGTCGATAGCTGGAAGGTTCGGCATGATCCTTTCCAGGCTTAGGTACTGGAATCACTATTCTGTGATCCTTTATCGTCCAATTTCGATCCACTATTTATTGATGTTACTATTACAGTAATAACACTCAATATTACCAAAGCCACTGGAGTTAATGGTATTGCCGCTTTACTTGCAGTACCACAATGGTTTATGAGCATAATTGATTATATATTTCCATATAAAATTTATAACTCTTTCTATATGCAGAACACATTAGTGTTAAGTAATGATTTAATTTTGTAATGTTAGTTGTTGTTTTAATTAACATTTATAATATTATGTTACGTTAGTTTGCAAAGACAATAGACAATGTGGATGAAGACCCAAAACCAACGCTATTTGGGATAATAATTGTTGTTTCATGACAAGAATCAGTTCATGTATTATTTATTAATAATGATTCAGGCAACAATTTTTACTCATTAGTTTTATATAATTTCCAAACACAAAACTAATGCCCATTATAATCACAATATATTAACTATGATGTTTGTTTTGTTTCACTTATAATTCTAACTCATTAATACAATATACTGTTGTGTATATATCAGATAATTATTTTAAGCTGGAATATTGTTATGTACAAGCAATTTGTATTTGTTATTTTTCTCCATAATTATGTATACATGAATTTTGGACTTGACTTTGTCCAAATCAAGTACATGTTGTTCCTGACTAGAGACACAGATGTTGTTTTTTTTTAATTTTGTAAACAAATAATACTTAGTTAATATTTCTCTACTAGTGTGGGTTAAATATTAGGATCATTATGTTAGTCCGAGTCAATGGCAATATGTTTACCATGTTCTTTATTAGAATTTTAGTAAAGTACCTTGTCTAATTATAACTTAGATTGTTCTAGAAATGAACTTTTGCACTACATCCTGTCTCTTCTTTTGTGTTTTAATTTTTCATGTAGTCTTTTTTATTTGAGAAATTACTCATTCTTGCTTTAATATCTTCAGGAAGAATCTGTCTTATTTTGTTTTCAGTATTTGATTTGGGTAAAATTATTTATTCAAATTTTTATTCTCTGGAAATATAAAGTACTTTTTAACAATATGCTTGGACAGAAACATTAACTTGGAATTACAGTTTGGTCAGATAAGGACATATCGGATTGAATTATTGTGATGAATTGGAAGAATGATAGTACATCATCACACGTCAGGCTGCTGGTACATTAGTATCTTTAAGAGTACAGGGACATCAACGCCTTCAGCGCTGGATCTTATTTAGAACACCACTGGAGTTTAACTAGAACTTCGTTCATTAGGACTGGTGATATAACTTACTGGCTTTATAAATCTATCTCTCTCTTTATGGACGGAGGTGTTATGTATATCTATAGGGAGAATGAGCTATAAATAGATTATTTATTTGTTTTTGTGTTCTATATATTGAACCAATAGCTAATTTCGGGTAATTCACCAATGGAGGATTAAGTGAAGTGAGTTGGGTTGCAACATAAATCATTTGGGGCTAGTTGCCTCATAATACTCGTAATAGAGTAGTGGATTTAGAGAGAGAGAGAGAGAGAGGTACACATATTATTATTCGTATTTCCTAGTTTTGTTCTTTTGATATCAGTCTGCAATCTTGTGTTTGGATTTAACTTGATCGGAATCATTTATTTAAATTATTTATTGGAGTTACAACTTAGAGAATTAAATTATTTGTTAAGTCTCACAAAACGTATGGGTTTTGCTGCTGTATGTTACTAAGCTTAAGACCATGGAGTCGTAATATTAAATATGAGTTAAAGAAAGCGTCAGCAGTTGATCCGATTCGTTACAACTGAAAACAAGTGAAAAGAAGGTTAAATTGCATTATCGAACATAATCAAGAATTACGGGCAGACATATAATTTGATTATATGAATGCAATAGATCAGGACATTCAAAACATTATCACAAAGTATCCAAAGCATATTAAGTTATATTTCCATTGCTTATCAAGAAATTATTATGGAAGGAAGCCAGTTCAATTATTGGATTTCAGAATTGCTATAACCACACTGTCTTGAAATACTGCACATTTCCGGAACAGTTTAATTGATCTGTCATTTTTGTCAAGCTTCATCACTCTCGATTGAACTATACTTAAATAAATGAAATGTCAATTGAGGCAGTTACAACATTTGTGCTGCCTACATTTTCTGTTCACTTTATTTACAAATACTTCACCTGATACTTGGTAAGTCTAATGCAAAATGTAAATACCATCTAACGTGTGATGCTTATGGCATTCCTTTGAAATTTATAAACATCACGATCGTTGTTACCATTTGCCTTAGTCTAACAAAACATGCATCTTTCATTTAAGACAACAAAACAAAAAACATTGGCTGTAAAGTTCGTCTGTAGTTCCTCATCAAAGAAATATCTACGCGGAGAACTACGTCCAGAAAAATGGTGACTGGCATGAAATATGAAACGTAAAAGACAAGATGTACACATCGAGGGATTACACAGGGTCGGCAGCATCCCCGTGAATATATATATACTGCACCAAGGTATGTTATGATGGGTATCGTCCTTCTGGGGTAATAGACCGCATCATATACGAAGCAGGCGTATCCCGTGCCTAAATTTTACGAATGGCATCAACGGGTCTCTCATTAGTAGTAAGTGTTGCAGTATTGTTCTCGCAAAGCAACAGATGGTAGGTGTACTGTTTCCCAAACAGCCACGCAGCCAGAATGCGTTTGAGCCTCTCCAAAATGATCTACGCACTGTGGACGCCAGCCTTGCTCTGACTGACGCGCACGCCCTGATTCTACAAGAATTGTGACTCTGCGTCCATTCACTCCTGCAACAGACTGCATCATTTTTTTAGGTCCCCGCTTGTAGATATTTACCAAAAAGCAGGCAAAATTAGAAACCTACTTGGTGGTTATGGGCTCGGTTTACTTGTAACGGCTGGCGTAATCAACCAATGTCAACACACACCTGTACGTACCCGTCCAACCTTAATGTGTGGCAGGCACAAGATATGGGTGAACTTCTTTAGGTTTTGAAATATCTGTTAAGTAATTGTGTCTACCAAAATACCTTTGCATATATTATATGATGAAAATGTAAATTGACTCGAACAGCGTTACCCGGGGTGGTTGTATAAAACATTGATCATATAGAAATAGTGAGTTCTGTTTATTCAGGGTGCAAGGGACAGTTTTTATAAATCTGATGCCGCATCATGAATCGGCCGAATATAAAAAATCATGAAAACAAAATACGCCAGTAAGGTCATAAAGGTCTATAGTTTTTGATAGCTATAATAAAACAAAACAATCATATCATTCACTGACAAGTCAGTGGAAGCTCATAGTAAAATGTGTTTTATGCAGCCACAGCCCCAAATTCATACATGGGTTGTTCTCGTCAGAATGTAATTTTCAAAACAAATTTATGCTCACAGAGCAAATGCAAGCCATTTCCTCTGCGATAACTTTGACAAACATTATGTAGTAAACAGCCTGATGCAATTCAACATAGGCGCCATACAGGCCGTTTTTGAGATACTCTACTCGCCTTGAACCCACATGTCTAGTGCTATGGACGGCTCGCTCTGCTGACCATTGGTATTTCGCTGTGTACACCTTGTGAAGCAGCTATCAGAGGTGTGTATGCCTCACATCAATTTGAAGAACAGCACAGGATCGAAATAAAACAATTTACAACAATAATTATTAAACAATAATAGCTGGAAAAGTAAGACCATATCATTAAGTTAAGAAATTTGACAGGGTCAATTTATGAAACAATCCCCTGCTACCGTAAACATTTTGATTAATATAGTTTGTGCCAAATGTTGTGTACATATTTAGACATTATCTAGTAAAATGTTATAAATGAAAATGTGTTGCGTGAAACATTAAAAATGTGAATCTTTTAGTAAAGTAAATACTTGGCGGAAAACGGATTGAATTGTGCATATTTTAAATTGTGACTGCCTGCATTTGTTCAACGTGTAAAACAAAAGCCCACCATACAGTTAAGTAAATAATACGCTTTAGACACAGCCTGGTAAAACAATATTCCTAACATTACATTATTGTTCTGGTGATAAATGGCCAATGATTCTCAATCACCTACAACTGACTTCAGTGACTGATGGAGTTTGCAAGATGATAAGCAAATAGTAAGGCAAAGTACAGAGCAACTATTAACAGTGGAAAATTCAGTTCAAGATAGGAATCATTATGCTGCTAGCATGTTAAATGTACATAACAGAAAACACAACCTTGTTGAAGCAAAGTGTGTCCAGATATTTAATTATTAAACAATAGTAGCTGAAAAGATCACATCTAAGTCTTAAGTTAAGGGTAAATTTGCGAAACTACCACTTGCTATCTTGTTGTTGCACGCACGATGCACTGGCAGTGTGCAATCCATTTTACCTTGATTTCTCTGTTAGTGGATTTGACTGCAATCAGTGTTGTTGTTGTTGTTGTTGTTGTGGGGCTTAACGCCATTTTTCAGCACACGATAGGCTATACATGGCGACCAGTATTAATGGTGGAGGAAGAAACCGGGAAATCCCCGGAAAGAACCACCAACCCACGAGAAGCTACTGGCAAGTTTTCTCACATATCCACATTCGCCGAATCCTAGACTCGAACCCACGCAGACAGGTGAGATGGCAGTGATCCGTAACGGAGAGCGCTTTAGACCACTCGGCCATTCTGGGCCCCCACTGCAATCAGTTTACATATGGTCCAGAATCTTTGTATCTTCATAATGCAGATAAATGTGTCAGGAAGTTGCCCATCTGTAGAAGGATGTAAAAATTAAAATGTATTTTATCTTACCATCTGTTCTATGTGATATAATTGCTTTATATATTGGATGTTTCGGAATTTATTCTAAAATTTATAGAATGTAAGATCTATACCATAATAATGCCATGCTAGCAGATAGAAAATAGTCTGTTTCAAGTTAGAAATTGTATAACTGAAAGACTATCTGAATTCAGTTATATGTTGCATGCATCAAATGATGAGTAGTAATTAAGTTATTACAATACAGTGTGATTATTATTGCCGAAGACAATTTCAAGTACGCATGTGGTTATCATAAGTCTCGTACAGTCGTTCTTATCATCTAATTTATTGTATGACATTCAAACGCTCACATTCGTAATGTATATAGCTTTATTCACACTTAACCGTGTTTTATATGTTTTATAGTTCAGTCATTCCATTTTAGCTTTATCAAAGGTAGTCCTCAAACTCTAAGGTTTTATGCAACCCGGATGCTGCGATCGATGGTGACATTGGATCAAGGAATGGATTTGGTTTTCTCAGTATGAAAGTCCGAATATTCTTAGACAGCGGGTCTACGAGATAAAGAGATTCTCGAGGGATCCTTTGCAGAACGGGGGGGGGGAAGCAGACCACACAAGGACGGTATTTCACCGCTCAACGGGAGATGTGGAATCGGAAACATCTCGTAATAGACGATTGGACACCATAATATAAATAACATCTTACATCAGCTTGCTTCAATGTCACTGTATGTGCAAAAATTAACCTTACACCGATCATACTTGTTGATAAACCATATATCTATCATACTAGCTTGTGAATTTCATACATTGATCATATCATGTTGATAGATCCACATGTCAATCATACTTGTTTATAAGCATCTATACAGGATGTGACATTTATCTAGACATCCACGGTCGACCAAGACTGGCTAAAAACTCAATAAACCGTGTACATGTTGCGTGCTACCGACACGACCTGGCGTACTCGCACGAGAGAGTACTTGCTCCAGAGTAACCTCGGTAGCTTTCAAGACTAATATATATATATATATATATATATATATATATATATATATATATATATATATATATATATATATATATATATATATATATATATATATATAGTTTCATACGTTGATTGTATCCGCTCACATAAGGGATCATTTGTGTTTATTTCTCGAAATTCCATGTATTCATCGATTCCATTTAGCAACGATATTATTCTCTTATATTCATTGTTGAATTGTGTGCGCACCATTTTGTTATATTTATTGTTGGACTTTATGGACACGAATAATGTGACAGATTCACTCATCATTCATATGCATTATAAGCAAACATCTCATTCACGTATTGTGTTTTATGTTTTCCCTAGATCCACGCTCTTCAGTCTTGTAACTGCATCAAACTCCTGCTCCAATTTAATGTGTTGGCTGCCTTTCGAGCCAAGCCCTGTCAATATTTTGTGAGACTTGTTCGGCTTTTGCCAGCTGCTTGACCTCTGGTACTCCGTTCCAGTAACCTCGTCGACTGTAGTAAACTTCATCAAGCTTATTACCCATATCTGCAAAACGGGAACCAGTCTTAAAATGGCTGAAGTACTGTGGGAACAACATCTAGTTTTTTATAGCGCGTTTAGATGTACCCTTACAGAATCAGCTTGAATTGTATACCCCTTTCTACAAGACATCGACCGAGGCCTTCGCCGACATTGGACACTAACTTATGTTCAGGTCATGTCAGCTTTTGGCGGCCGCAGATGTTGCGCCTGTGCGTGTACGCCAGGTCGTGTCGGTAGCACGCAACATGTACACGGTTTATTGAGTTTTTAGCCACTCTTGGTCGACCGTGGATGTCTAGATAAATGTCACATCCTGTATAGATGCTTTTCCTTGGGTACTTGCTCCAGAGTAACCTCGGTAGCTTTCAAGACTAACAGCGATGTCTTCACCTTGTTTGCGCTAACGTGACATGTCGTTGCGACTAGCAATGGCGCGTGCGTTCATTATCGACGTTTTGGTTACATTTAATACTCAAGGTCCTTGAAGAGTGTTTTTCCCATTGGCATGTGGCACCTCGTGGCTACCAGCAGTCTCAGTCTTCAGCCTAATAACTCGTGAACATTGCAAGTGATGTTGGTGGCCCTTTAGTAGCATTGAGGTAGCTCCTATATCTCACAGAGTCCAAAACGTTTAACGAGAAGGACGCCAGTATATTCTTGATAGGGGCAACATATGCAGTCACGTAGAAAGAAGGTGGCATCCTGCCGTACATAACATTGCAATTCCGGCACTGACAGCCCCCAACAAGCAGCACTGCTCGGCCCGACTGCATCAGCAGGTAGTACAACCTTTATATCCTTGGCCAGGGCAACGTATCCACTTGCCAGGGCAGCGTTAAAAGCTCTGTACAGTATTGGCCTACTGCGTATTGAATAACAATTGAAGCTCTTCTGTAGCGTCTTCAGGCGCGACTAGTTGACACACCTGCAGGAGCAGCAGGGATGAAGCTGGCATCATCAACCTTGACGCATTATATGACATTTAGGTCGACTCCCTCCCATCTTCTCTACTTCAACTTGTACGGCCTTGCTTTGTTTCCTGAAATAGTTTCATATCTTCAAAATCATGTTCCTTTCCATCGAGTTGTACAAAGCGCTCAAGCGCAGCCAAAAGCCGGGCACATTGTTTAGGCCGGCTTTTTCTGTCGGCCGATATTCAAAAGAGACGGTTTATTCTGTGGGCATAATGCAAACCGTCTGTCGATCGACACATTTCGACTCTCTATCAGAGCTAGCATCCTCCGTGCTACTGCCGTTTCGACAGAAAGAGTTAGAGAGCATGACATCACCAAGTGTGCGAACTAATGCGACAATGCATATTTTAGCATTGTCACGTTTCGCAGTCCAGGTATCAGGAAATGTATAAACTTGGATATATTATGACCGCGTTTGATGTGTAAACATAGCCGCAAGTAGTGTTAATTGAGTATGCAAGTCGCCAGCCACCCAGATCATAGAATAGCCGCCAGTCAAAGGGCTTGTCGTCCTCACACCCAGACGTTAAAACATGGGTCCAGGGATCAAAGGGAAGCCCGTAGGGTGAACGGGGCGTGTTCTCACCCGCCACGTAGACAGACAAGCGAGAAGACATTGTCAGTAAGTTTGATTGGGACCGTCCACAGCGACATCCAATCGGAATTAAGATAGGGGGTGGGAGTAAATCTTAGATCGAAATTTTAGCTTAAACGTGCAGTAAATTTATCAGTATAGCTGGGCAGATTATGAGAAGTAGATCTAGCGGGTTTAAGCGAAAGGATACTCCGAGAGAAGCCACTCGTAAGTTGGCGGGAATCTTAGGACCAGAATTGTAAGACAAGGAAAAGCTCCGACAAGGAAGCTTTTCGGGGGACAGAACTGCCGGTTTAAGTTCAGTAGTCCCGAGTCTCTAAGAGAGAGAGACGGAAGTGAGACTGACAGTGCAGTCGGAGTCGACAACGTGCAGTCGACATAGAAGAAGGATAGAAGGGGAGGAGGAGGAAAGGGGTCTGGAGGAGGAAATAGAGGAGGAGGAGGAGAAGGAACTTTTGGAGGGAGTCAGGGAGGACGAGAGGGAATTAGGAGATAGAGAAGAATACACAGATGAGTAGTACACAAGGACAGGTGGAAATCTCTCACACTACGAATCAAATGATGCGATAGGCTAGAAAAGGGTCGAGCGGAAGAATTGTATTTGGGAAATTCGAACTATTGATCTTTAAACTGTTATTAAATTGTCATTATTGAACTTCACCCCTTTTTGTATCTTTATTCATTTAACCGTCGGCATTGCTGACTGGGGTTCTCGAAGCTGTATATCTAACTGTCAGTAAATCAACTTCCAACCAAAATCGAGCCTGTGTGGGACTTCTACAATAATTTAAATAAATATTGGAGGCACCCCACCCCCAATCCCCCACAACCAAAACCTCACAAGCATCAAAGTTGAATTCCTGAGATAGCCCTGGCTTTCTTTTTGGAACGTGGCGCATCTCGCCCAGCCACAAATTGCCGCCTCAAAAAGATATGTCGTCAGTAACAACTCACTCAGGATTCTCAATACCGGCGACCGCCCGGCAGGTATACTGTACATAAGGCCCAATGAGATAGTGTCCGTGGCAGATCCTTTTGAGTCTGATTTTTGTTGCCAGTAATTTTGCCAGCAGGTGAGTATCAATGACAGCTAAAAAGCACAATGAAATCCATATCCGAAACCAGGCTCAACACATTCGCCGACCACATATCTATGGAGCTACGCGACAACGCTGATATCGAATGAGAACATAAATAATAGCAACAGCTATCTGACTCGAGGCCTCTCCTCCACCATTTTAATAAGACTTTCCGTCTAATTGCTAATTACTAAAAGGTAAGTCAGTTTATAGTGGGTGAGTGTCAGGGTTGCATTTGAGCCAGCCTCGTTGGGAACCAACCATAGGCGATGGGATGATTTGTCCAAAAACAACAGTTTGAGCTCCTAAAATTTGAGCCCTGCCTCGGGGTTGGAGTGGGACTGAAATTCTCTTTTAAAAACTACCAGGTTTGTTGGTCTCATGAGGCAAAGAAAAGGAGATGTACGTCTGTTGATAAGAAAGTAATTGTTTATTTTAACATTTTCTTACAATTTATAGTTTTATTATGAAATAACTTGCACTGAATGATGATCATCTGAAAAAGGTTTGGTTAGGAACTCAGACTTATGGTCATCTGAGTAACTAAATGCACACACACTTTCTTTCTCACCAAAGCTGCATATATATAATCATGCCTTGCTCTAGGTAGCCTAAAAGATCAAATCAATCAAACGAAACGAGACTTATTCTCATAAATAGTTGTGATTAATTCGCTTAGCGTAGCGTCTTAAATTCCTGGTTTCACTTTATAATGCCTTCTGCGCCATTTCCTGGAACATCATTTTATGTGCTTACATTATCCTCATTAGATTTATATATGAAGACATCAGCAATATTACTATTAACGAAACAAATATGATGCAGCACTCAAAACACAATTACTATACAAAACGCAGTAGACATGCTCTGCATTTCAAGATATCGCCACCTTCGAGACGTCCTTTAATCAGGACAAAAACTCACATTTCATGTAGTGAATGAGCACAGCTGTAAAGTATATGATGACCATTTGCCCTGCATGGCGTAAAAGGTTTGTTTTGATTAGGAAAACCCCATCACGAATAATATCATACTGTCCACACACCATAGGACCTTGCTACCAAAACGTCTAGACCAACTAGTATCAGTGGGAAACCTTTACGTTTGGGTGCACTACAGTTTGCAACACAAGGCTGTGATATCCATTTCTGCTGGCGTAACTTTGAAAGTATTTCTTCAGATATTTAATCTGAATATTCGTGTTATATAATGCCTCTAGAACTCCCAGAAATCTTCATTTTCCTTGCAATCTTGCTACTGTATTTGCTTGTCCATCTTATTATATAGATGTCACCGGATAAACAGCAGCGGCCTTAGCAAACGCAGGGACCGATTTGTATCATTTGAAGGGGCCTCCGGATTTACGCGCGGGGCACCATGTGGGCACGGCATTTTGGAAATAAACCTTTAAACAAGTTTTGTATGATATTAAACTTAACATTTTCTTTAATCGCTTTAAAATTACTTTCTCTCTATAGGTTTATTTTTAAAAATTACTTACGCGCAGGGCCCCTGTGAGCGCGGGACCCAATTGGGCCAAATTGGTCCAATCGGCCTAAGGCTGGCCCTGCGGATAAACTTCTCTTTAAGACTAACGAAGCCAATTGTAGCCGACAAAAGTTTTGAAAACAATATCCAGAAATGCACAACGTTCATCAAAAAGTATTTGATGAACACTTGGCAACAGCATCCTGCAAGTATGCAAATTCTTCCTTTTTATGCCTTACCGTTCTGCACTAAAGTCGTTATAAGGAAAAGACTGCAGCAAATGCAGTCTGAATTGAGTGTGATGCAGTTATCAAAACGTACGGCTTCATAGGATGACATTTTACCAACAAATATAAATCTTCAAGTTATTCTGACAAAAGTACCCATATTTTTCGAAACCTATCACTTCTATCTATGCTTTATGGGATTACGGACTATATGCACTACTTACTTACCTCCAGAAGCTGAAGAGCTTAACAACGTGGAAAATCTACGCACCTGCGAAACTGAAGATTTGACAATGGAAGTATTCTGATGAGTATGGGGAAATTTTCGTTTAACAAAAGACATGTTAACAGATTTTTACCAAGTATTTTACTTAGTTCAAATTACAGTCAAGACGAATATTAGATTAATCTTGGGAACCCATCACAAAACACAAAGTAAAGAAGCCAAGTGTTTGGAACTAATTTGTTAGACTCTGAATATACATACGCGTCCTCAGATCGGCTAGACGTTGGGATAATATCCAAACTTGGATAGTAAATTGCCAGATAACAGAGTCGCTAACCTAACGACGATGGTGCAGAGTGCACCAGCTATTGCCTCTTCGACGCCACGATAAATGTACTAAAATATTTTTGGAAAATGATATCCCATGTTCAATATTGTTCTGCAATGATGAATGTATTTGGAAAGAATAATAATATCATAATAACAACAATAATAGTATATAATAATAATAATAATAATAATAATAATAATAATAATAATATTAGCACTACTTCATGTTTAGGCTTTCTCATTTTATAACATGTGCACAATTATCACGAATTTTGGAATATATGTTATAAATTTATAAAGCTCTATTTATACAGACTTCATCATATCTTGTTTAAAACTGGGTAACCCATCCAATTTGCGCTGTATTGCGTATATTTAAAACATCGAACCAGTTGCCGAGATATTTTTTGCCAACTGTCGAGAACGAAGAATTATAATATTGGGAATAGATGCAAATTATATACATATTTTTGTAGGTTAAAGCTCAGTTAGGTTAATGAATCAACTTTAAAATATTTCAAAAAGTAATGGAATGTGTCGCTGTCAAATAAAATGTATTACCGTACAAACAAATTGTTTCTCAATTATAAAACCCTTTTTCATAGCCTAATATTCAACTTTGGAGCTAATTGTTGAGATTATTATTTGTTCTTTCATTTAATCTATGCAAATATTGAAGAAGAATGTATTCATTTCATCAGCTGATGAATCTTCAATATACAGTGTCATCGCTCACCACCTTTGCTAATTCCTGCTGTACTTGGGTGGATGTGTCGTCACATTTTCGTCAAATTTACTAATGTTCGAAGATTGTCATACTTGTAGCTTATCTGCGTCATTTTGCCGAAACTCTCCTGGTCGTGTTAAGAAAACAATAATGACACAAAAGACAGACAAGGAATTCATTGATTATGTAAACATGGAAAATGAGAATCAAATAGATTAATGCTGATAAGCACACACACACACACACACACACACACACACACACACACACACACACATAT
>JAECUM010076891.1:0-14941 GCA_016617855.1 Megalonaias nervosa
TATATATATATATATATATATATCTTTTTGGGTAATGGTTATATTTGTTGTGCATAAACATACCCCCTGATGAATCGCTATGTGCGAAACAAAATTTTAGAGATTCAGAGGGCCGTCCAGGCTGATTTTCAATTTTGCAATTGTTGGATCGCTAAGCGCGATAGGGGTAATAAAAACACCCCCTAAGTGAACCCCGGGCGCTTTGGAGTTCAGGGGTGCCAGGCGAGTTACACATGGAATTATAGTTTTTTATTTTCTACAATCTCCCATTCACAAGTATATATCTCATCATCAACTGCACACAGGCGCCCCCCAATTATAATAGCATCTGTCGCCGAATGCAAGACAATATATCTTTAGCATTTTTTGAGACTCGAACACGCAGAGAGTATCCACTGGTGGATCCGTACGCAACCGCATTAACCCCACAGCTACCGGAGCTCTTACAAACACACAGGTAAATTTAAGTATATAAATATTTGCTACCACAGTCAAACTGAGCACGTACAGGCACAAATTGTTCGATTAACTGTGGTGGCGCTCTACAGTTTTATATTTTGCATAGGGTTAGAATTTTAAAGAAAAAGACTTCCTCCGGGTCTCTTCACTACTTATACTGGCTATTTAAAAAAGATCTTGTATATCTTAGGTGTTGTTCAAAGAACCTTTAATTCCCTCTATTTTGGTGTATGATTGATGGGTGTAATATGGGTTATAGAGTATACAACTTGACCTTACTCCAGATGTGCACCTTTCAAAAAAGTGCTAGCTCCACTTGGTCATTTTCACTTCCTGAACTTCAGAGGTAGATTGTAAAAAAAGAGCCGATAACCTTTTTTACATTTTATATATTTGGTAATTCATTCATTGCACTTTCAAAAGCTGGTATTTTCTAGTCTGGAAAAATTCATTTTCCCTACTTTAAAAGCTACTAAGGATAGTGTACTTTAGACAAATTCATGCTGATTTTTGGAGCACAAGGAAGCAGTCATTTTAGTTAGCAGTGTGCTAAGATCATTTACAATTTCCAAAAAGTACAGTATCCAAAGAAATGTCAGTCACAATACATCAAAGTAGCATAAAGGTATGCCAACATTCTCTCCACTGTGCATGTTTTAAATGCAAACAACTTCACCTTACATACATCACTCTCTCAAAAGTACATAATCACTGGTGAGCGCCACCTCTTCTGATAATTCTATATCCTCGTCATTTAAATTTTTAATTTCAGAAATTATTGCATAAATATTTTCGGAATTCATTATACAATAAATATTTTGTTTAAAGTAAAAATATTTTCTGAATCTGAATAAAGATATTTATTATATACATTTCTGCCTGGTTAAAATACATTGCAGTCTGTGCCTCGCCAGAGAACATATGTACATATTTGTGATAATGGTGCGTGGATCGATAACAACGGCTTATAAATTACTCTATAGATAGCAGACAGTAGGTTTATTTTTGACTGCAGTCTGGAAATATAAAACGATCGATAATGACTAGCTAGTCGAAAATCAATGTCGTAATATCATACACCGTCCCCCGGCTAATATGGTAGAATATTTATTTGTCAACTCTGATATTTCTAATTATATAATGATTGTATACTTCCTCACGAACGATAGAAGAGTTATTTATTCATTCTGAGGGTTTCTACTATCAATGTCGAATTTATTGTTGTGTAACATTACACAATAACAAGGGAGATAACTGCTTGATCACTCATAATTCGAAGATAGGATTATCTCTCTTTACAATACAAGGAAGGCAGACAGAGTTATCTCCTTTTAAAGAATCTCATCACCAATTATTAAAACATCAATAGTAGCTATCAGGAATAATTCACTTACTTTTCGATGACATTCAAATAACTCTCTCATT
Organism: Megalonaias nervosa; assembly: GCA_016617855.1. NCBI lineage: Eukaryota > Metazoa > Mollusca > Bivalvia > Unionida > Unionidae > Megalonaias > Megalonaias nervosa. Next base: position 1,885 of record JAECUM010076891.1, read on the forward strand.
GCTATCCTGGTGAAAACATACTTACCATCTTTGCAAAAACCTTCGCCCTGTTTAGGTCAATATTAATTTTCCCGTATTTTTCTTGACTGATCGGATAATGAAGATTATCATATTTCAGTATAAGCTCATCTTGCAAATTTTCAAGATGATCAAAATATTTGCTGTTATCTGATTTAATAAGCGAGAGTTTCATTCTATCAAATTTACTAAAATAAATAACTCACATTTCATCATTAAATTCAACTGATAATTGATGGCCAATAACCATCATTTCTTTAAATTATCTACTAACTCCATCGCCTAATGTTAAATTTTCGAACATTATTTCTAAAGTTTAGACAAAATTAATTAAATATATCATCTCTGATATTGGAATAGTGTCCAATAGCTAATGTGTTTACGCCATCAACACAATATCTCTTATCATCAAAATAACTTAGTCCACGTTTTATAATTGTATCTGTTTCAAGTTTGTGATGATTTGTTCTGATAACATTTGTTTTAATATAATTAGTGCAGGTGTTTAGCGCTGCTTTAAAATCATCAAATTTCATACACTTTTTTACATATCCGCGGGGAATATCTTTTGCTTTCTTGTCAGTTTATTGTCATCTAAAATTATGTTGCATATTTTACTTTTTTGTCCAAAAAATTCCTTGACTGGCACAAACAAAATTTTATCTTTCATTTTGCCAATAACCTTTTTATTTGCATCATCATGACATCCACTACTTGCTGAATAATCCGATAGATCAAATAGGTCACGGTATTTATAAATATCTTGATAAACATCCTCACATTTTATATTATAAACAAGTGAATCCGTATCATTAATAGCAACTCCGAATCTGGCCACTGCTTTTTGCTAAAATTATAGTGAAAGTCGTACATTAGCCATTTTGATATATCAAGTACAGCTGCACCAACATAAATTGGTTTATTTAACTTTAAATTTGTATTTCGTCGCTGTATTGCAACAAGATTTTCATTAAAGATTTTCATACTGACAAAAACGTCATCGTTGACTAATTTATTTCTGCGATTTACATCATTTACAATTTCAATATTGACTCGCTTTCTGATATTTTGCATCGTCTTACCGAACACAGAATAGTTCATTAACTTGAAAAAGTTTTTCTCAAAGTCGGTCGTAGCAACAGCACGACGTTCGGTATTTAAATCAATATAATCTGTCATCCAACGGGATTGATTAAATTTTAACACGCGATGAACTTTTCTCAGAATTAGTCCAGCATCTACTGCTTGTTTTAAATTTTTGTAATGTATAATGTAATTATTTTTTTATTTAACAAATTTGGAACTAGGTTATTAACGATCGAATATTTTGCTGTTGTCATTACCTGTTGTTGAGGTGATAATAAACTATAATCGATCATCATTGACTCTCCACAAAACAGATAGTCGTTATGTAGATCATGTAACGAACTAGGATAATCAAGATCAACTTCAACAAAATAACTGACATGTTCTGGGAGATTTTTCTCAGTTTCTTTAAGAAACTGATCTAGAGTTATCCAATTAAATCCACTGTACGGCATTGGCTCTGACATTGCATAACCATTCAAATTATTTTGATCTAGATAAATAATATAATTTGACGGTAAATGTTTATCGTAATTTTTTAAGTATTTATTATTAGCTACCGCATATTTTTTTGTTATAATGCTAATTCCGCCGCGAATTCCTTTTTCAATAAAATTAAACATATCAACATCAGTTAAGAGATCCAATTCTATCCTGCTTGTTTTTAGCAGAGCATCCCATGACAATCCAGGCGCAGAATAATAACAACACGGATTTGATCCATAATTTTCATGACTAACTTTACGAAAACTCTCGAAAACATCTGCTAGTAATAATACATCCGTTTTCAAATATAAATCATGATAATCACCAAGTGTCTTACAGCCAAATGTATTCCAAATATCTTGTGCATATCTGTAATCGTCATCTGTAATATTTTCATTTTTTAGCTGCGAGTAAAATTTATCTTTATTAGGAAGAGAAGTTTCATCAAATCTGTTCCAGTCGTCGAGATACTCATACCGAAAGACACCTTTTTTGTCAGAGAGACGTAGTCTTCACCAAAGCAACTTTTTAAATTATTGAAACTGCTACAACCTTTTACAAGATTGTCTAATGCTGCTGCCATAAATTGCAGACTGTCGATGAAACCTAATTTGCCAAGCGTAACTGACATATACTTTTCAAAATTGTTTGGAATACATTTTATGATTTTTAGTTTAGATTTCATATCCTCATCGCCAAATGCTTCGACAATGATATGACTATCATAACCACAAAAATGATGTAAAAGGACAGGAATAAAATCTGGCGCATGAAATTTCAAATTACATTTATTATGTGCTGCTCCGCGATATTGGCCGGTTAGATGACAGTGATCGCGCACTTTATCGCCTGAACTTTGTTCAGGGAGAGGTTTCTCGCAGATATGACAATTAACTGCCTCATCAAAATCAAGTTGTTATTTGGATGTTATTTTTATTGGAGCTGTTCTGGATAATCTGTTGAAAATTTTATTAACATCGTCTATTAAATGTTTTAGCAACCACACGGCAGGACTTATACCTCTGTACAATTTTATTGGACTTGAAAAATTATTGTTAGCGCAACAGACTACTTTATAAGCTGCTACACAGGGAACATGTTGTTGTATTTTTCTGATGCTTGATTTATTTGGATCATTTTCTGCGCTTGCCACGGGAACAAGTAGACACTCGAAATCAGCATAAATAACAAACCGAATATTTAATTTATGATTATAATTTTTAAATTTTAAAACTTTTTTCTTTTTCTCCTGGCATTGTTATCATTTGAACATTGCACAATATTTAAGATGATCTTGCAGTTTTTCATCTTTAGAAAAACATTGTAAACAACGATAGCAGAAATATTTCTTATTTTTATCTTTATTATATTGTCTGCCAACTAGGCGGTTAAAGATTTTTTTTAACCAAACGAAATGATTCTTAAAAAGCAGGAAGTTTAATGTCGATTACGAATCTTTTTCTGAAATATACCTTGGATAAACATTTTCACGCTCGTAAAGACCAAATAAATTAACTGAAATATTATTTTGCTTTTCAAACTTTGGTATTTGATTTTCTGCAACTGGAAAATCAATACCATTAAAATTTAATTTTCTTACGTGACTAAAATACTTGTCAACGCGATCAACATTTTTTCTGCTGGAAACATCGCAGAAAGAATAGCCCACTGGAGACATCTGTTATCAAAGTTCTTTACGTTTATACAGCATTTATTATTTTTTATTTTTTGAGGGAGATCAACGTAAGAACTATCGCGAAGTATCTTATATTTCATTGTGTGAAATAAAACTTCTTTTATCATTTAAAATTTCCAACCTGATCCTGATACAGTAAATTCCTCCAATTTTTTATTTATTTCTTGCTGTATTTCATCAGCGACTGAGGAAATATTTGTTCCAGCTAATATTTTTCGTGATTTAGCTGTTAAACATAGTTCGGTAATCTCGTTGATAAAATCTGCATTTTCAGGTAGTGCATGTAACTTTGATAAAATAACATGATACTGTACTATTAACTTGATACTTCTATGAACTGCAAGTTCTCGCGTTACAATCGGATACAGAAGATGAAACAAATTTGTAGAGTTAAAATTTCCTAAAATATTTTGATTATCAAACCGATAGCTGTTGTCAAATCCTGCAAAAGCAGTGGCTATTTTTATAGGTTCTCCTATAAGGCTCTTCTTAGCAATAAATCGCAATTTCAGCATTATATTATATTTATATATTTAACTGGAGAATTTGAATTTTCAATTAAAGATATAAAAATGCTATATAATATAATGAAGATGACAGCGAAGGAACAGTAAGAATATTACGTACACCTAATCTATAATAGTTATGCCGGAAATATGTTAGGGTCGGTGATTCATGTGAAATATCAAAAACCGTTTGGTACATCAACACCAGATGGAGTGATGATAAGTGTTAGAGGAGATAATACAGAACGTACTGAAATGTTTAAGAAAGATTTTATATACACTTTATTCTGCGGAAACATCCTAGATGAACAAAGAGTTTATAGAGTAAATAGTTCGACTGATGATGATAATAGTGAAAGTTTAGCATTGCAAGATAAATTTCAACCTCATCCTGTGTTTGATTTTTACGAGGCGAATGATAAAGGAATTATTCGAAGAAAAAAAAGAACAAACAAGTGCTAGGAAACATAAATAACACTGGTTATCTTAAAATAAGTGTCAGAGGAACACTAACTGATAAAGTTAGTTATTATAGCCACAGATTTGTTTACGAAACATTTAACGGACCTTTACCTAATGGTTTAGTGATAGACCACGTCAACTGTATTAAAACAGGTAATCGTCTGGAAAACCTCGAACTTGTCACTCAACAAGAAAATAACAGACGAGGAAACACAGGCAATAATTTTAGTAAAGTTAAACCTATTGTTTCATTTAATTTTGAAACGGATGTAGAACAAAAATTTCCTTCGATGACGGCTGCTGCAAGACATTTTAAGATAAATTCTAGAGTAATAAAATTTGTCGCAGATGGAATAACAAATGCAGCAACATCACAATTAACATTTGACAGAATCATCTTCAAATATGACGATTAATTATATTTTCTAGCTCAGCCTTGGTAAGACAGTTATGAGCAAACATTAAAACATCATCTTTGTTAAATTCTAGTGTAATAATTGTTCTGTCATTAAGTTTATTTTTTTTTATTTTTTTCTGCCGCTGTTAGCAGAATCTTATTAGAATCACCTTTCATAACAAAAACGTCAACAGAGCAAGAATATCCTGACAAACATTTTCGCACTGCTTCGGTTAATTCTCTATAATTTAATATATTAACTTTCTGATGATATTTTATCTCGTTAGTCATCTTATTATTATAAATTAGATCAAATATATTATTATACGGATTTGATGAAACGATTTGCTGATATTTACCCTCATGATAATTTTACAGCAGGAGATGTTACAGTCGTAGATAAACACGAGTCGGTTGGTTATACTGAAGATGACATTTTATTTAACAATGATGATGAACAAAACGAGATCGTGGGCGTGGTTGATAAAAAAAATAATAAAATTTAATTTTACTATTGCCGAGCAACAAATATTTTGGCAACTTATAAAACCTTTTCTTAATGTGAAAATTCCTGGCCAACAATAGAGCATAAAAAAGCGATTTTATTTTTGTTAAAATATTTAATTTGATGCCAGTCGATAATGCAAGAAAATTACATTTAATGTCGTTGTGTAGTCCGGTCAGATGTAAATCTGTGCTGTTAAAATACGAGCAAATTTATAACAATATTATTTCAATATAGATTTAGTTGGAACCCAGCTGTTAAATTTATCGCTGTATCCTCTCCATTTAACTAAACTTTTATTACCTTTTTTCTTGTTAACTTTTTCAATAACAAATATATCTTGCTCAGTTTTCTGCAGTTCCTGCTTGTAAAAACTACCAGATATAAACGCGTATTTACTAAAAACATCTACAATGTTAAAAAGATATTTCTTTGGAGCGCCATCAGCGCCAACGTTAAACTGAGCAAGATCTGACACATAAACGAAATCTATCGCCCAAATATCGTCAACGGCATTTGTGACAACTTTACGTCGAAGAAACTATGTTTTTAGGTTTGTGTAATTCAGCTGCAAGATCATCATACAATTCTTTTCCGAGTCCGAGTTTATATCTTGCTCCAATAAATCCCTGCATCAGCCTTCTATCAAAATGTTCTCTAATTCCTTTCGGTTTCATGTCGCGTAGTTCATCTAATATTATCTTATCACAGCCGTGCTTATATTGTTCGTTATCACGGTAGCAGATATCGTGAGGCACTGCTATTGCATCAACTTGATTGTAAGGCTCTTGTCCGGGAAGCGGATTATCATTTTCATCTAGTTGTTTATCTAGCGGATTGTATGGTCCAGTGTATTTATGGCCTGGTAATGTCCAACCTCCTTTTAGTTTTGGTAACTTGCCAATTAATTTATGTATATCTATACATCTTCCAATTATTTCTCTGTTGTTGCATTTCTGACCGTATGTAACAATTTTATTTTGCTCCAGACAGAGATCTCTATCACAATCGCACTCGCATATCATTATTTATTAATCATCTACTAAAATAACCTTGTCGCACATTCCAACGCCGGATAATTTCTTTAAAAACACACTTTTTCTTTTTCCACAGATTGCACAAATACTTTTTAGTATTATCCTATTATTGCTTTTTTCTGTTGTTTCATCTTTATTTTCTGTTTTAGTTTTGCACTTGAGACAATATGTTGACCTATTCCTTAGTTTAGATAAAATTAATTACAATCTCATCATTAACGTTAGAAGGTTGATTGTCAAACTGTAAAATTAATTTTTAAAAAATTGAAATTAGGCTGGGACATTTGTTTTATAAACATTATACAATAGTATCCACAAGCTGATGTTCCAACTGGCTGAATCTGATTAGATGAATAATTTATTATTTTATATTTTTTGTTGATATATTTTTTACCACTTCACTGGGAAGTATTCCAAATGAATCAAAATAGTTGTTATTGTAAACTGCTATGCAGTGTGTGCCAGATCCGTCGTTAAAATCTTGTAAATTTATCACACACGAACCACCAGCTGGTGCATTCTTAAGTTCATCTTTGGAATAAACTCCGTAGAAATTTTTTTTTTAACTTATCAAGTATATCGAAGTTACTTAACGCGGGCGTGTTCCTGGTAATGTTAGCCCTCGTCCTATTCTCAGCAGATTGGGCAACAGACTTCCCGCTACTCCCGCCAGTAATGGTCCTATAAATCCGCCTTTTTTTGTTTTTCGCGATCACGTCTTTTTTTCGTTGTTGTCTTTCTTTTCGCTGTCTTTCGTCGTGGCATTATATTAAAGTTTTAGACAAACATTTTCTTTATACCGTCTCCAGAGACAGCCTTTTTTGTTGCTCCAGATACCGCGCCAGATGCTGCTGCTGATCCTAATGTACCAAGTACGGGCAAAATTTTAGGTATTAACGTTTTGGCTATTGTGACTATTGCCGGACCAAAGAAAACGTCTCGCTTAGCCATCGCATTTACTTGCGACGCGCTTAGATTTAAAACAAACGGTTTACCGCGATCGTATTTATTTATCTGTGCTTTAGTTAGCATTAATTTTGTTAAAAAAACGCCCGTTGTCGATGAATTAATTTTTAGTAATACCGGCCTATGCTTAGCAATAGCAGCCGCTAATTTTTTAACTTGACCGTCAGTCAAATATATTTCTTTTTTAATGTATTTTCTCATATATCAAGAGAGTTATATTAAACTTGGACTATCATTTTACATCCGACAGTGTCAACTGTTATACATCTGTTGCTGATCAACAGAGCATAAACGTACAATGCATCTGCCGGAACCATGCCTAATGTCCAGGTAATTTCAATATCAGCTATCGAATCAACACCTCGCTCGTCGCGTTTACTAACATCAAAATAAAATATCAGATAAAGTGTACGAAATTTCCTCCACTGATATTTGAGATCCATCTCCAATGTCCTGATATTTCTGCACTGCGTCAATAAGATACATATACGGTCGAGTAAGATTTTTATTAGCGTCATCCGCGAAATTGCATTCTATCACTCGTTCCGGATACTGCTTGGAGTTTATCCTGGCGTATATTCTCCTAACATCAGCGTTATCAAATATTGCATTATTTTGTTGCTGGTTACCGCGTCGCGCTTGTCGCTGAAATACAACAATTAATTGTTGTGGTAGTTGCTCGCTTGACATTGTTGTGACGCGCTTGTTGACTAATGTCCCCTGTTACAGCTGATTCATACATAGTTGCCCTAAATATTGATCCTTGAATGTACCCTACAGTTGGCTTAAATGTTTTATCTTGTTCACCAATGTCCATTGTCGCTCCTTTTGGCTCAAATGCTGTTTCTCGTTGACCCATTATCGCTCCTTCTAGCTCAAATATTGTTGTTTCACTTGCCTGTTGACTCTCCGTCACAGTTGGCTGTAACCTTTTTATGATTTCAAGTGGATTATCAATTAACCGATCTAGTTCAGCTTGTCTGACAACAGGGTCGGCTATATTCTCAACAAGTGGCATGGCCATAATCGGTTTTCATATATTTCTTTTGCTTCAGTGTTCAAAACATTAAGCGGTTATCGAACCTGCTTTGCTTTATTTGATTAATGGCTTTGATGTAAAGATCGGCGATAATACTGTGTCGGAATTTTCTAATACTTCCGTGGTAATTTTCATTTTCTAGAACTACTTCGTTGATATATTTCTGACTTTCTTCCGCTATCTTCGTCAATTTTTTAATTTTTTCCTCAGCGTTATATTCTTTCTTTTAAATCTCGTATACCCTTGAATCTTTGAAATCGTGTTCTTTGTTGAACGACTTATACTCGTAATCTTTTATTCTGTAGTTTATATTTTTACTTCGTACTCGAACGTTTCTCTGTCTGAAACAGTCAATCCATGTTCTTTTCCAAAAGCTTCTCTTTTAGCTTCTTCTTCCTCACGCCACTCCCTAAAACATTTATCTCTTTCACTTTTTTATTAAGTGACAGTGAAAAATAAGATCTTATTTTATTCATCTCTTCATTGTTAAGTGGAATATCATCAAAAACAACTATCTTATGCTCATCTGAGTCAAGTTGATTAACTGGAATAAGTTCCTCTGGTGGTCTAATAATAAAAAAATCTTCACCAGCCTCAAGATCATCACGAAGCTTGTTATTGTATTCACTCAATAATTTGTATTTATCCTGCTGTGGATTAATTGTGTAAATATAAACTCTGTCGTAGTTAAAATTATCGCCCAGCAGTAAATTCATCAGCAAATTTGTTTTCCCAAATCCAGTTCTCCCAGCAACGAGATAATGACAATCTGGCAGATCATTGTTGTGTTTATGTTGCACCAGCCGTTCTGTGTCAAAATTTAATATCGACGATAGCTTTGCCATTGTTAAAAATTAAGTTTATATAAAATTGTTAGACAATAAACAAATAATGAGCTATTATACAAGATCTGGGACAACATTAGGAGATTCGTCGGCTGTAAGTACAACAATAACAAATGGTAACATTGATTTATCAGGCTACCTAAAACAATCTGGCGATAGGAAACCTGTTTATGTCAAATCAACGACTTCTAGATTTAGAAATAAATTATCCGCCAATAAATGTTGTTGATACACAAGCAGTTAGTTATGCGCAACTTAAATCAGTCGACAATAATAAACTATCATTGACAGGAGAAATTTTGAGCGGTAACTTAGATATGTCAGGAAAAAAATTATACATCTGGAAACCGCATATCCGCCAGCAAACTTAAATCAAACCCAAACGGTAAGTTATTTACAGTTGAAGTATGTGGATGGCAACAAGCTTGACAAAACCGGTGGAACGGTTACAGGTAATATTAATATGTCGAGTAAAAAAAATTATTGGGTTGGAAACTGCGTATCCACCAGAAAATGTTGATAGTACACAAGCTGTAAGTTATGCGCAACTAAAATCTGTTGACGATAACAAGCTTAATAAAGTTGGCGATACAATGACAGGTAACCTTGTAATGAGCATTAACTCAAAAATAACTGGATTACCGACAACCGCTCCACCAGCTAATAAGACTGATGCTATTAGTTATGCTCAGTTAAAAGAAGAACTCACCTCGTATTTAAAACGATCCGGTGGACCAATGGCAGCAATATAAACATGAGAAACAGTAAAATAACGACGACATATGTTCCAATTAACCCTAATGATCTGACAAATAAAGCGTATGTTGACAGTCTGTCCAGTGGTATAAAACGAGATAAAAACAATGTTGGGTATATTCCAGCACTTTTTAAGGCAACAGACAACAGAGCTGGGTTTGAGGTAAGCGCATCATATTATCCTGAAAATTATCCTTATTATGCTTTCTCTGATAGACAAGAATGGACGATAGACGGAGAGGTTGAAAACTTTTGGGTCAAAATTAAATGTCCTATTGCAGTCGCTATTTGGCAATTTCATTTGCGAGGTCCATTAAACTCTAGTGTTGGTCGAATTTATAATTGGCAATTGCAAGGATCAAATGATGATATCAACTGGACAACTTTATATAGTACAGAAAATATGTATATCTCAACAACACAATATTTTACAATTCCGATTGTAAATACCTTCAACAAGTACTTATATTTTATAGTTTATGTTTTCGCCGCTGAATATCCGTTTCCAGGATTGACAGCATTTCAAATATACACACTCGATGATCAAATTTAATCTAATGCTATAAAATAATGTCAGAACCATCAATTATAACCATTGCAAGAGAATTGTATGATAATATTTTTAACCCTAAAAAAGATGTTGGAAACGAATCACTATCAGCACGCGTAATAAATACCAGGAATTTTTTTTAAATTCTAATGATAAACTCTCCGTTGTCAGATGAAGAAAAATTTTTATTCTTGTTATGCATATGCGAGGACCACAACTAATAAAAGCAATAGAAAACTTTGATATTATAAGAAGTTACTGTCATCCTGATGATTGTCTAGAAGAACAAAAACAAGTTGAAATTATGTTAGAAAAAAATATTGCTCGAGTTTGATTTTAAAATAGATATGATAATAAAATCGAACTTAATAAAAGCACGAGCATATGGTGGAAAAGCGGAGTAAGAAAAACGAATAAACGACAATCATGCTCGTCTTGACAAACTAGCGGAATCTAAGATAGTAGGAATAAAAAGGAACAAGAAGTTATATAATAGTTTTTTAAAACGAGGAATTTTTAAGTATCTCGGTATGTATTACCACGACAAGGAAACCCTAGTTAAAATCGTTAGCATGAAAGTGGATGCTGAGTTAATTATTAATGTGTACACGAACGCAATTCTACCAATGATACATAGAAAACCTGAATTCGATCCGATTATTGTTGACAGATCTCTAAAGATAATCAAAGATTTTGACAATGAAATTAGTGATCTCAGTGATTTTTTAAAGAAGTAGCACAAACAAGGTTAGAAGGAAAGATTGATTCTTATTACGATATAAATGAAGAAGACGATGTTCCATTTCCATCGCTCCAGCGCTCTAGACAATTGTCATTACGAAATTATTACAATGAAATTGATCAAAAATTCACAGAACCATATGTAAGACTAATGATAAAAGTAGCTAATATTATTGGTTTTATCATGATTAATTGGGATATAATCCGAAGATTAATGCTTATAAATTTCATAGTTGCATACACAATTATCAGACAATATCTTGTCCTCAAAGATTTCACGTTGGATCAAATAAGTCTGGTATTAGGTTTTATTGATGAAACAGAAAGAAAATTCGGTGATTTGGTAAATAAAACAGATTGTATGAACGTGAAGTAGAAAACACGTTTTATTACTACAGTTGGTTAAAGAAAAATGAGGTACTAACAGATGAACGATACAATGATACTTTGTCGGATGTTTATGACAAGTACAGAGATTTTATAGCTGATCCTAAGAATAATAAATTCCACGAGTTTCTTGATTCAATTGTTGGTACTAGAGTTTTTAGTATTGTATAAAAATTGTAAACAAATATTGTATAATGAAAAAGCAGATCATCGATTTCAATCATATTTCAGAAGAAATTCCAAAACAAGATGTTGACGCACTAATGCAATATTACAAATTTTATCATGAAAACCTCTGGTCTGTAAAAAATGTTATGAGTATTACAATAGAATACTTCGAGTAATATCATATTTACCACTGCTAATGACTAGCTCTTTTATAAATTTCGAGTGGCGCATCATTAAACCCGTTTTTATTAATAATATCTGATGTTGGTGTTTCTCTTGCAACATCATGTAAAAATATTGACCCTCGACTTGAGACTAAAAAAAATGCCTGTAAAATAGCAAGTATCACTTATAAAAAATTACTTGATCAGATACGATCTTATTTGCGAGGCGTAAAATATGATATGAACGATTTAATACGCGAATTTTGTATTATTGACAGTATGTTAACAGATATTCTACCAATGAGAGTCAGTAGGTATGAAAAAGATTATCATAAAATATGGTTACGGTTATTGTTTATTTTTTTATTATTATTCAACATAACGGTTATAATAGTATATATAAACAAGTGTTTCTAGATCAGAGACCCCCTTACCCCGACAAAACATATTTTGTCAGAATATTTGAAAGTCATTATTTTAAGCTGACAAAATGTTAACGTATAGAGTTTTTGGAGGGGGAAGGGGTCTCTGAGATACGAACCTTGTTTTTATATACTACTGTAGACACCTCCCTATTGCCCCTTCGGAGACACTCGTGCAGCCTAAAATCTAACCAAAGTAGGGCAAATTTAGAAATAAACAAAATTAACCCATCTAGATTTAAACAAACAAAAAGCCAAAATTACTTTAACTTTAGACTCAAAAATCTTATCAATTTTTCATTCACGTCCGCGCGCGCCAAAAATTCCGTCCGTTTTCCACTTTAAGCTCAAAAACAAAAACGATTAACAGTAATATGAGGAATCGGCATGGGGAGCGGGCACCCTTGATATGTCGCTTGAGACCCGATTAGTCGGCAAGGATGCCCGTTCTAACCCGACCCGACACCACCCAAAAATCAAATATAACTTATAACTAGGGTCCTACAACAAGATAAGCATAATACGCATGAGAGTCTCTGACATGTCGATGGGGACCTGATTATTCAGCAGAGACAATCGTACAGAATGAAAACAACGGCAAATAGGGTTAAAAATAAAAAATAAAAAATTCTTTAGGATTAAAACACTTTACAACAATGAGAAACAACACCTAAAAACATAAGAACAAGTGAATCCGGAAAAAACAACAACAGATAAATAGATAACGGAAAGCAAAACACCTGCAGATAAACGAACCACCACTGCTACAATACTAATACTCTCTTGCTCTAACCCCCCCCCTCTCTCTCTCTCTCTCTCTCTCTCT
>JAECUM010076893.1:0-12573 GCA_016617855.1 Megalonaias nervosa
TGCATTCCTTCACACAATTTCATGAATTAAGTATAGCAGTATAGATGAGGAGGGCAAAAACTACTTCACCCTGAGCTAGACACAAAAACTTAGCCTAAACTAATCAAATGCGAAATGTAGGTCACAGTGACCTACCATTTGTGGCATGGTTGTGGTAGTAATAGAGATACACACAATCATATAATTTGATAATTCCAGCATGACCGGAGCCTGAGTAACAAACGAAAACCGATATTTAAACCAAAATCATTGATGCATGAGATATAGGTGACAATAACTTTTGTAATGAAGTCATAGTCCCTTTCAAGATGCATTCCCTCACCAAGTTTCATATTTCTGGTATAAAAGTATTTATGCAGGGTAAAAAATGAGCAAAATGCAAGAAGTTAACCAAGACAATGTTTACATCATTAGCCCCTTCCCATGGAGGTAGGTGCTATCAAACCCACTCTTAACGGTTGCCTTGGACCTAGGAAAAAAGAACGATCAATAGTCATGGATGGTGTGCATTATTTATTTCCTTTTATGCATGCAGTACTGATGCTGATGCTGATGCCGGAGGTACAATGCATGTAGCTTACCTAAACTTTTTAGAGTTGAGCTAAAAAGCCAGGGCAGATTAAAATTTATCTCAGTACTTGTACTGAAGTCATTTTCCATACTGACAATGATGACAGTTTCGAAGTTCTCCACAAGATTGGATGAAAAATACCAATGTACAGACTATATACCAAACCAGCTATTATCGTCTAAAACGTTTAATATCACAAATAGGATAGCTTATGCTCAGCCTTGAACAAGATCCAAATTAAAGATCAATTTAAACACTCTCTTCTAAATATACTTTCTGGTCCTGGATGCATCTGGCTATTCTGATTCAGAACTGACTCAAATGTCCATACAAATAATTTAAAAGTTGTATTGGTATCAAACTACTTGACATAATGTTCAGTGATGAAGCAAGAAAAATTTACATGAATAAGAATTTGCAGATTAGACATCATGCGATCTCTATGAGCAGTCAGTATAGTTTGTTTTGTATTTTATTGGTTTTAACAGCACTCTTAACATATTATTGGCTATTATTGATCAGTCTATTTTCATTTTGGAGCAACTAGATCTCATAAGTCATCTTTTATGGACAACCAAATGCCAATATGACCATCTGTTCAGCAGCAGTCATAACAACGTTAACAAGATGGCTACCATGTCAGACATATTGGAGGTCACGTCTGCACCACGTTCAGTTAGAATCAACTAGACATCTTAAGGAGTCTTTTACAGATTTTGGAAATCTGATCTCCACCATTTTCTTTCATAACCAACTTCTTATCATAAGAATTTTTTTTTTTTTTTCAAATGCCATGTCTTCTTACCATCTGTTGTGGCAGCCATGAGGTTATCAGATTGGCAACATTTTCATTAGAAAAACTGACATATCATAAGTCTTTGAGCAGAAACTGATTTTCAACGGGGTTCTTTTCTGGAAAGGTAGCAATAAGTCTTGCTCAAAATTATGGAGAACCAATTAAAGTCGGGAAGGAACAGAGCAAAGTTGTTTGCTCCACAACTCTCAAAAAGTTGAGAATGTTAACATCAAATTGTTTGTCGTATCGTTTTCGCCGATATAGATTTGATATTTATTTCAGACTACAATTTGGAAAACCATGTACTGTGAAGACATAAATGACTGTTTTCAGTGGAAATGTGCTTGATATAATATTAAGTGCACAGCTTTTGTCCGTTTTGTTTTTAAATAGAGAAACCAGTTCTCACAGTGTATCATTACTATCTTCCTATAATGTGCTTAAGTAATTGCAAAACATCAAGTAGGGTTCCTCAAAAGGATTGAAACTCTACTAACCAAAATATATTTCTAGGAATACAAGACCATTTTTTCTTCTTAACTGCAAAGGGTTGAAACCATTACTCATCTTCTCATGCAAAAAGATTTTTCAAATCAAGATTTTCATATAGGACAAACTGGACACCATTAGAAGACTTTGGTCAGAACACTATGTCGATATAACCATCCATGTTTGAGTTTACCTCGGCACCATTTTCATTTAAGACCAGTTGATTAGAAAAAAGTATCAATGCCAACAATTTTATGATGGCTTCCATTAGAAGACTTATGGTGAAAACCTATTGCATGATTTACCCTCTAGAAGCAGTGGTCTAGATGGATACTGTGGTGGTTGTACTGGATGTCAGATTAGCAGAATTTTTATTTATGACCAAATAGACACCAGAAGAAGCCTTAAACCCATGCTGATATAACTTTCCATTCCAGAGTTGTAGGAATCAGAAGATTTTCAAGATGGCTGGTGAGATGGTTGTACTAGATGTCAGATTGGCACCATCTTCACTCATGACAAGCTAGACACCATAGGAAGTATTGTATGGCAGCCATAGTGGATATCAAATTGGCACAGTTTTCACTTAGGACAGACTAGACTTCATTAGAAGTTATTTAGTTAACTCCTATTTTGATATAACCATCTACTCAGGAGAAATATCCACAGCAAGATGTGACAGCTGGCGATGGTGGTGGCCATATAGAATGTCCATGTGGAACCGTTTTAATTTAATACTAACTAGATTTCATAAGAAATCGTCCGGTGAAAACCATATTGCAGTATGACTTTCAATTCAGGAATAACAGCAGTAACAAGATTTTTAACATGGATGCCATGATGGCCATATTAGACACCATATCAGCATCATTTTCATTTGGAACAAACTAGACTTCATAAGAAGTGTTTTAGTGAAAATCTCATGTTGATATAACCATCCATTCAGGAAGAGTAGTGATAATAAGATTTGTAAGGCCGCTTTGGTGGTGGAAACATGGAAATTGCATGTAGCTCCAATATTATTTAGGACTTGTTTTGAAAATTATCCAAGCAGTTTAGGAGGAATAGAAATAACAAACTTGTGCAAGCAGATGGACAGATGTCAAAATATCAGCCCAAAAGCTCTCAAGGAGAGCTAAAAGATCAGCAGTGTGAGTGACACATTGTTGTTATATACCTTTAAGGTTAAGAAATTGAAAACAGCCATGCAGAGCTATCTGTCTTCTATAAGATGCACATCAGAACGAAATGCTTATTTATGTACCTGATAACATACATGTGACAGAACCAGGATTTCATACCAGTAATTTACAAATTTTGATCAGTAGATTGGTTTCTACGCCAATAGATTTTATTTATTGGCATACATTTTACAGGTTGTAAAGGGACTGAAAATCAAACAGATGCATTTATGGCCACAAATGTAAAACAGCAAGTTTTAAACGTAAATTCGATTCAGGTTCAGACGTAAAATGCTACAATAAATAGTTAACTCTAATCAGTAAATTGTCAATTAATGAAAAAGGAAGAATTGTTGTTCTTAAGCTTCAATGAAAACATATTTTTATCAAATACATAATGATATTTAGTTTCCTTTACAGGATCACTGGTGATCACCGATGACATTCATTGAAGTTATTAAACTGAACATTTATCAGTCTCTCAATAATTCCCTTGGTCCAGATTTCCCTTTAAATCTCTTTACATTTTGAGAAGAATGGAAAGCCCTCTTAGTATCATCATGAGAATGTTGTAATGATAGGACAACCACGCTCAGACTACAAACAAGTTTGAACTTCAGTTATCCTCTTGTTGGGTTTATAAGAATTTCTGACTACTCTCTCGAATACTCCTGTACTCACCCAAAGGAGAAGGTTCCTGAATTGGACTTAAGATGTGTTCCTGAGCCACATCCTCAACTGCGTTTTCTTTTCATGACTCAGATAAAAAAATTTCACCACTGTAAATAAAAGGATTTATTCAAATGAAAAAATATAATGTATGTATGCATTGATGTATGTTTTATCCCAAATTTAAACTTAATTATTTTTGCAATATATTTTAACTAATATATTTGACATAGGACTTGAATTTAATTTAGGCTCTTGAAAATTTCAAATACTTTATGAAAAACAAAAAAGATGGATACCTTTGCAAAGCACAATGCAAACTTTGGACCTTTGCTACTTAACTGCACATGCTTAAACTCCGATATGCTACCATTGCTGAACTTCGTTTAATATTTCTTAGCTGGTGGGGGGTTTTTTTTGACTGGGAGAAAGCACAAGTTTAGGCATTACGGCATCTCAGAAATTCAACAGCGGATATTAAATATTCCTCTTAAAACACACTAAACAATATAAAAATAATTAAACAAGACAAAAAATCTAATTACTTGCTCTAGAGTGCCTGCCAAAATAATTCCTTGTTACCTCCCGTCCGCCTAAGGTTGGCCGATTTTAATCCAAGGCTCAGAAGACATGATGGACCACCTCTGATCCCTTTATTACTTACGACACATCAACAATTAAACAAATTCCACATTTATCTAAAACTCCACAAATTACAATAAGATAATCAATTGACAGCTTGCTGTGTAGACATGTAATCACATTGTACGCTGTACTGGTAGGAACATTTTGATCTCCAGTAGACTGATTCTGGCTGATTTCTCTAAAGTGTTAATAGAATACCATGTTTGGGATTTTTATTTAATTTATTCAAATAATAGATTTACTTTTCAAAAGCAGTATATTTCAACTATTTGTGATGAGTAATCTGCTTTTAAAACAGTATTTTTGGCCAACTGGCGATAGAATAACATGTCTGTAGTACATAACATTACATCATTATTATGCAGTTTGTAATTCGTTTTTACAGAAAAGAAAAACAACATGTTACAGTACTTCAAGTTTGAAAGACCCCTGCAATGAAAGAAAATGTAACAAAGAGTACGATAAAAGACACATTATGTGCCCACCTCATTTTAAAAAAGATTCCTATATAGATGAGTGACATTTGTATACTGAAATCCCTTTCTTCTGTCAACCGCAGTGATCTTGACCTTTGACATTATGAACCCAAAACGAATACGTTCCAACCTAAACATAAGTATAACTCATCAACCATGTTAGGTCCAAGTCTTTGATGTACATTTAATTTCATGGTGTGGAAACCATTCTTATTCTTTCAACCAATGTCACCTTTAACACCAAAATTCTATAACCTTCCTCTTACCCCAAGTATAAGTCATCCACAATTGATTGGTCCAGTCTGTGATGTAGAACTAATCTTATTATACGAAAAGACTTTTAATCTCTCTGTTGTTGAGTTTGAACTTTAAAATTTCTCATCCTGAAATCAGATGTTTTCTTCCTTAACTGAACTGTCAGCTATTCATGAATTGTGATTACCGTATATGGTGGAGAACGAGTAATTTTGCAGAAATCAGTTTTCTACGTTTAGTCACAGTGTTCTTACCTTCAGGCTTTTGAGCCCAAGACGGATAGGGTATTCCTTTCACCAAATGCAAGTCATCCACAAAGTTTGGTAACTATAGATTGTAGACAACTTGAGTAATTGTACAGAAATGAAATTGGTAACAGATGGATACAAGGATGACCATAATCACATAATAGGCCACACCTTTTTACTCTAAAATCAAGTTGAGACAAAACCTTTAAAAGGCACATTTAAATTTATAAGTCAATGTAAAATTGCATCAGACTCTGCTGAATACTTATATGCTGCTTAGAAATATCTACTGGACTGGAGATCTAAAATGGATTTAAAAGAGCAATACCTCCATCAAAACTGGAATTGAAAAGACAATCCAGATGTGTAAGGGATGTGCTATTATAGTTGTAAATGTGAATGGATGGATATACAAATAGATGGATGAACGATGATTAATATAGGTCTAATGCATCTCTGTGCAGGGTTCTAAATGTATAATGACTGGTAATTTTCAAATCAATATAGTTAAAAGTTTATACTGGATCTATTCTCATAAAAAGACTCTAGGTTGTAATTAGTCGCTCTGCTCCAACATACTTCCAAGTTCCGAATCATTATTGTCATTGAATCCTTCTGTATATACACTGACTCCTGGTGTTCCAATACTACCAGAACATATCGCATTGGCCTGTGTGCAGCCACCAGATTCAGTGCAATTTTCACCGGAATTGGCCTTGGTATATGATAGGATACTGGGTAGCAGAAATAGCTGAATACAAATTGAAAAGTAACATAGTTATCAGCAAAATTAATGAATAAGAAAGGTTGTATCGATCATTTAGATTAACCATTCACCATCAGTTTTGAACAGCTCATTCAGATTTTTTCTTTAATAACAGGACGATAGACAGCATGCTGAGTCCACCGCAATGTTTCATTCCAAATTCAACAATGGTGAAATAAATACAGATATTAAAGTTTAAAAAAAAATTAAGACTGAGGTTCACCTAGTGTGTAAATGCATGTATGGAAGGGTTTGTATATAAACACTAAAGTGATCGCTGTGTTGAGCTCCGTCATGGTGGGCTTGACAATATAGAGGATCATTGTCACTTGTTTGTTATTTAAACATGGCAGGACATAAAATTAACTGTGCGAAAAGACACAAAAAATAACAATACATTCTGTCTTTCTTTGCTAGTGAGTGTTACGGAATTGTGTGTACTAAATGTTTATGTAATTAGACATGAACAAAAAAGTGTGCTTTAGTTCCGTTACCATGAACAGAGTTACCCAAAAGAGGGTTATGTTCATCTTGGTTTATTTCCATCTTTAGCTATTTATAAATACACGTACTGAGCTCGGTTTACAAATCGTGCTGCAGCGAGAAACCCAAGTAACATAAGCTCTATGGCCACGAATTTCACCACAACAAGGATACTTATAGAGTAAAGTCTGTATTTATCGCAATACGAAGTTTATCAGGAAGCTGTTCACTTTACGGGAGCAATCTTCAACTTTAGAGGTGAAAAATATAAAATCGGATTTATTTTTGTTTTCTATATTATATGAGAGAATTGTTTATCCGAATTGGCTCTAATATTTCAGTGTAGGTATTCTAGTCAAATGCAACTTCAAGTACAAACCTGGTTGGTATACTAATAGTCTCATATAGCAGTTCTGTTGAAACAATATGTAATGAACCTAATTCATGGGTGCACAAGCATAGTGCAAATTATGGTATTGACATTTAATTATTTCTCAAGTACTACACGATTCAGTCATATTGTTAGCTGATTTTGAATGGTGAGTCATTGAACACTCTGGAGTTTCATGTCACCCGCACAATGCTGTTCATGATGTCTCCGAGGACGATATTGGTTTTCATGCAGTAAGAAACCAAAACTTTGATTCCAACTGGTCAGCAAGGTATACGAAACCTCTGGGTGAATCTTTTGGCAGACTGGAAGGGGCGGGCCATGCATTGTGGCTCCTTGACCATTCGGCGATAGCTGTGGGGACAGAAATACATCAGGATCAGCAACTCGATGCCATTAATATGTGTTCCAATTTTTAATTCAATATCACCACATGAGAGAAATTAATAATACATGTATTCTATTTGTAGATGAAACATTATTCAATCATTTGTAGAAATTCTATACTTTGGACACCCTTAGTGATGAATCATAAATTGTTCATAGTTGTGTATCAATCCTATAATTTGATACCCTTGGAGATAGATCACACATTGTTCATATTTCTGCATAAATGCTACACATTGGTCATCAATGGCGATAGATCCATATATCACTCATATCTGTTTATAAGTTCCACACTTTGATTCTTGTTTCGTTACTCACTGAAGGTACATGTTCTGACTAATTCCATTTTGGAAAAATATCATTTTCTAATATCAGTCTTTGAACTCAGTGTATACCATTCTGTCAAATCCTTTGTCGGAATTTAAGCACACAGTTGTGGTGTCAGATTCATTCATCATTTAATTATATTATATATAAACATCTCATTCCCGAAATTGCTGTCAGTGTCCCATCCAAGTTTCATCCTCTTACACTAAGTATTCATAGCTAAAAATGTCAGTGCATATCTGGGTACTGGGGCCAACCTGTTAATAATAACTAGGGTAATAATATGAGCCCTAGTGCACTCCTTTTTCCGTTTAAAAGTTTTCTCCCAGTGCTTGTAAAAGCAGCACTGACTTTGTTTTCAAGATGACAATCCTTTGGACTCAGCTGCAGCGCCAAGCAGAGAATTGCCTCTTCCAGTAAATACTTGACTTGAATCCCATGTGTTTCCACCTGACAACTCTTTGATTGAGCCATCAGTGTGGTACAGTGGTAAGTTGCATAGGCTGGTTATTTGATCTTGCTGCACAACTGACATGTCTTCAGTTACAACCTTGAATAGATTTCATAAAATGTATGATCAAAATGTTACTTTCAAAAACTCAAGCTCAGTCTCTAAACAAACATCCACATATGACAGCGAGGCCAAAGAAAGGGATAATTATAGAGTTAGACCACGACCAATGCTAGACCGTACGAAGATTTTAGTACTCTATCAGATATTAAGGATGAATTCTTAGATTTTGTACCAGATGACATTAGGTAGTGATATTTATAGTGTACTGTGAAGTTTAAAAAATGTTGACATTATTTCAGGTTTGTATAGATTTAACTTCCCTTTGATCTGGTACCCAGGCAACCGATGTTTAGAACCAACGGGTACCTAAGTTTTCTAAAATTTTGACATCTCTAACAATAGCCCTTAATCTGTATGTACTCTAATTAACATAAAAGGGTTTACCACTTGAACCTAAAATCACATGATTTTGTAAAGTTCTTGATATTTGATCAGAATTTCAAAAGTTCATGGCAATATATTTGATAAATGTAAATTCTGGCCCTTTAACACAGAAGATTTGACTCTTCTGACCATTCTGTTGTTTGGGAACAAAACTTAACTCAGCATTCATGTTGGTACATATATAACAAATAGTAACCAAAAACTGAGATGGTCAATATAATTTATATTTATATTAAAACATTGATAATAACATCATTCGATGTTCAATCAGTGCTGATTATGATCAAATTATTGGCTCTTTAGTAGATTAAATAAACGTTTTCAATACCATCATTCTTTAATAATGAGCAAAAAATTTTATTGTGTACATTTTAACTTGCAAAGGACTGGAAAATATTTTCACAATTTTATAGCAAATTTGAATGGCATTTTGGCCTTTCTAAGACCTAATATTTTCTCATGCTCCATTCACATTCTTGTACATCATTTATACCAAATACCCTTGCTCACATAAAATATTATTCTATAATTGTATAAATCTTCCAGTGGCCTTAAAGACCGACGGTGCAAAGGCTTTTGTCGGGTCAATGAAAATTGAACTGTGAACATGTTGGAGTTCTGTTCCTGGTATTTCTCCTAGAGCTGATGTCCTGCAAATGTCATGTCTGTGGTCATTGGTTCTCTTTTATAATAACACTGACTCTAAGGCAGGAGACATGATTGAAGTGATGCAGAAGGTGATTCAGCAATATTCTGGTGAGGATTCTGCTTGCTACTTATAGCCATGAGATATCCCGTAGTTGTCAGAGGATTGTACGTTCCCTCTATAACTTCTATTGCTTATTTCCTTTTATTTCTCACAGAGAAGAAAAGATGCTGAGTATCCACTATTAAGGCATATAGAGCTGCCATTCAAGCACACTTAAATTCACCTACGGCATGTCAACTGGTCTGAATTCGCATTTTGTTTATTTTGTCAAGTATTATGAGCTGCTAAGACCTCTCGCGCACTCTCTTTCACCTAGATGGAATTATTCTTGTATTATATGGTCATTAACCAAATTCTCATATGAACCATTGAGTGAGGCTTCCATTCAGGGTCTCATTCTCAAGACTGTGTTGACACTCACTCTTGCCTCCATACACAGATGATGAAGTGCGGTTCATGCCTTATATATCACCACTGACTGTCTCTGGTTTAATGAACATATTGATTTGGTTTCCTCCTTTTACAACCTTGATTTTTAGCCTGAAACCAATTACCTTCCAATGCTCCACTGCCAATAGAAATCTCCAGTCTCCGTTGAATCTGTGCTGCAATGTTACAGATAGACTTTTTATTATAAGGCATCCAAAAGTAAAATAAAGGTTAATGAGCACTTTTTCCTCCCTATCAATGGTTCTGTAAATGCTACTATCTCACAATGGTTTGTCACAAAGATCAAAAGAGTGTAGCAGTCTCCTGCTGACAGAGACCGTTCCTTTTAAGAAACTTGAGGTTCGAGCCATTTATATCTCCTGGGCCTACCTTAATCGCTTCTCTTTGGAGAATATCATGGAAGTAGCATTTTGGCATTTTATTACTACCCTTTCCTCCTTTTGCCTCCACTTGTTAACACAACAAAGTGCGGGCATTATTTCTATCGGTACCATATATCTTGCTAATTGAGCAAGTCTTGAGAAGTCACATTAGGAATGAGGCCTCCACTTAGAGTCTTGGGTTATAGCGCAGCAACCATAAGAATGTCTTTACTGTGGTCGAGTAAGACCTTTGAGGAGACTAAAGCAGCAACGTCATGGCAGATGTTAAGAGGTTCTGCCAGCAAAAGAATGTCCACAGGAAGTGTATGCTGTCTTGGCCACAACTACCACAAGGGTAGCAGGTTCACGTAGGCCTCTCCCAGTACACTAAACAAAGCAGCTGAAAAGAGGTTGGCATGCCAAGCTTTGGTGATCAATGGTCAGAATTTCTTTTCCTTGGCTTAACTGTCCTTAACAGAATATCTTGCCCAGGCTGTACATGAAATAATTCGGGCATCAAGACGAGGAGGTTTCATATGACACTGTTAGTGTTCCCAGTAGCTGGCAGAGAAGATCAATGGTCTCATGATTGAGGAGGGAGTGGCCCATCCTCAACATTGCCAAATAATGTTTTGACATGTAGGGAACATCTGAGCGATTTTCTGAACTGTAGAAGAAAGAGGAGACAGGAGGAGGTCTGTTTGCAGTCGATCACCCGAGATCTTTACCAAACTGGAAAGGATCAAGCTGAATTGTGTGCCAGGTAGTTTTGAACACAAGTAAGGGGCAAGAGACGATAGATTTTTCACTTGTCCTGTCTCAAAAGACTATACCTCCTATTCAACATCCAACAGAGACGAAATATTATGACCTAATGGTATTAAAATAAGTAATAAAAAAAGAGCGAAATCCAGCAAATTTTTAAAATTCAACCAACAATTTATTTAACTTGAATACAAATTGAAACAAAAAATAACTTACGGTATTGCGAATTAAATCCAAATTAATCCTAGAATTTGTAACACAAGTCCTAATGAATAAAGTTCTGAATTAACTTTAGTCGTAGTTCAAATAATTTCCTATGCTAAAGGTGTTGATGTTTCTGCAGTGGCCTGATTCCCTCTATTGTACTAACGTACTAATTACCCGAATTGTAATGCTTTGCCAACAGTTTCTTGATGAATAGCAATAATACAATTCCCATTTAATATCTCTGTCCAAGAATATTTTTTATGAGCACCTTGTATTTCCAGTGAATAAAATTTCTGAATAAATAATTTTACCGAAATCAAACATAGTAATGAACACAGCAATATAAAAGATTCTCCAAGAACATATAGCAAGGATCAATAATTCTTCCGGTAAACAATATTATATACAAAACTAAGAGACAACGCCCTACCAGATTAGGGCCAAACGTTTATTTCTAGAACGCTCATAGTAGTTATTAGAAGGTCTGCTACTAAAATTATACTAAGAACAAGATAAGCATAATGTCCTTGACTGAGACTAAGATATTGATCTTAATATTTATCCAACACTAAGAGATATATAAACTCCGTATTAGATTTTTACAGAATACAAAATTAATAATTCTGGTGAGGTAGCCAATGAACTGTATTTTGAACAAGGTCAGTTACAAGATACAATTCTGTAGAATCCACAGCATTAAATGAATACAAAATGCAAATTAAATATAAATAACACCTCTCCTTACAAAAAGAAAACTTTATACACTAAAGCTTTCTTTCAACTTTTAGTCAAACATACATATGACTACAAATTACATCAATGACACAAAATATACCTGAAGCAGTGCAATATTTATATACACATAAAAGTGCATCTGCTAGTATATTGTCTTTTTTATTGGTGTACATGATGCCAATATTGTAATCCTCCAACATCAACTCCCACCTTAATAGGCTATGATTTTTGTGTTTCATCTTGCCAATGAAAGGGGCTGAGATCACTAAATACAATAATCGGAGAAGAACCTGTACCTATATTCACTTCAAAGTGTTGCAATGCTAATATCAACGACAAACATTCCATCTCGATAGTGAAATAATTTCTCTAATCCTTATTTAATTTCTTGGAAAAATAGCGCACAGGGTGGTATACACCATTTTTGTCTTCTTCAGTCATTACTGTACCAACCCCAACGTCACTTGCATCAACATACATTTTAAATGATTAACTGGATTTTAGTTCTGCAAGAACTCATGCACTCTCAAGTAATTCCTTTAACTTATCAAAAGAGTATTGACATTTTTGAGACCAATAAAACTAGGTTTTCTTGTTTAAAAAAATTGTTCAATGGTTTAGCAATTATAAAAAGTTGGAACAAAATTTCTGATAGTATACAGCCATACCCAAAAAATCTCTTCAGTTGCTTTTTGCTGATAGG
>JAECUM010076895.1:0-17293 GCA_016617855.1 Megalonaias nervosa
TTCTGCTTTAGCAACAGTACAACCGACCATAACCCACTCTTTCTCTTTCTCTCTCTCTCTCTCTCTCTCTCTCTCTCTCTCTCTCTCATCCTTTGGTCGGTTTGACTTAACTTTTACCATCATTCATAAGTCCAGAGATATCGTGGAATGACAGAAACGCAAATCCTCTACGTTTGTCATTTCATAGATTAAAGTTCCGTATCTTGCTGCGATGAGAGAGAGAGAGAGAGAGAGAGAGAGAGAGAGAGACAGAGACAGAGAGAGAGAGGCCTTTGGACATTTTCATATTTAAATAATAATCGAATATTTAGAACATTATAGTATGTTTAAGAAAAAAAAAACTACAAAACAACATTAAATACATCACAGTATGTGGAACACGTAACCGAGGAATTTACTGGTTTGTAACATTGTATCATTGATAAACATTATAGATAAATCCCATGGAAAGTGCACACGTATCGTTACGACGAATCATATTCTTGTAAGTTACTTGGTGTAATTTCTGTTTCAAGTTTTTTATCCAGCCCAAATTCCTTTTCTCTCTCACTCCACATTTCTGCGCAGTTTGTCCGTTATGCATGAGAGGGGAGGGGAGAACAGAAAGCAGAAAGAATTGTGATGAAAATGTGTACCATATTAATTCATTTAGAAAACGGGATTATTAATACTTTTCATCGTTATTTTCATACGTCACTAGTTACTAATGTGAGGAAATTGGTCATTGATCTAGACGCTCGCGAGAATGTTTATATATGCGTATTATTGCGCCATGGGCGGATCACAATGTGATATACCAATAGTATTGGTATATCAAATTGCTTTATACCAACACTTTAAATACATGTTCTTTTTCAATGTATGTGGTATATATATATATATATATATATATATATATATATATATATATATGGTGAACTTTATGAAATCAATAATCGACACAATTTATATCCATTTAGTAGCCAGTGGAATCAACTCAAAATATATTGTACTCTATTTTATTTCCCGCCAGTAGATTGTCCTCTGACGGTAAATTAATAAAATTGCTGTCCATGATTTCTTAGCATACAGAAATTCTCAGGATATTCTTTGGTATAACTATTTGGTCCTTTTGTAGAGGAATAACTCTGTGTATTAGATCTTTGGTTTATGTTTTGTTGTGAAATACCAATCCGAGGCTGACAAAAGCGTATTGATAAATTACACAAACGCAAATTAACAGACACATTGCTAGTGTGAAGTCAGCATCTCGGGGAATGTGTGACCATTAGTTGATAAAAAGGAATATTACTTGTGGAATTTGAGGTTTTTGGAACCTTTCATTTTACCTCAACGTTTGTCTTGAAGTTCTTGAAAATAAGGAAAACACCGATATAAAGCCAGCCTCAAGCTGATGTTGTTTGATTCCCTCGGTACTAATGTTCTCTTTCATCTCTTGTGCGTTACAATGCATTGACTTAATGAGTCTAAACTATCATCGGCAATTCGATCTGGCATTTCACAGGGTCATTCGTGATTGATTCGTTTTGTTCATTAATAAGCATTTCTAACTCAAATGGATAAGCATTACCCATGAAAAACGTCCTGCTACAAGAGATTGGTTCGGATAAATAAATGAATAAATAAATTCTAACTGAGCTTGATATGACTTCCATTTTACCACATAAAGAAATCATTGCAGTCACAAAATTACTCGAATAATATACCTTTATAAGTTAGGCTCATAGTTTATTTTGCACTACATAGAAAGTATATCAGTAAAATAACAACAGAGAAGTCTGCCAGAAATTAAATCGATAGCGATTGATAGATGCAAA
The DNA here is from genome assembly GCA_016617855.1 of Megalonaias nervosa. NCBI lineage: Eukaryota > Metazoa > Mollusca > Bivalvia > Unionida > Unionidae > Megalonaias > Megalonaias nervosa. The sequence continues at coordinate 1,818 of JAECUM010076895.1, forward strand.
ATAAATATATGGCATATAAATATGTACAAATATAAATTAGTTCATTCAACATTTATTTATTTTAGCTTAACAGTGAGGGAAGTATCAAATTATATGACACACCATGCAGTGCTTTCAAATATGCATGACTTTCGGATGAACTATTGTTACACACACGTATGTCACAAATATGGTCATGTCTAAAAAGTTTATTAATTTGTCGATAAAACCGATTAATTTTCAATACAATATACGTGTCATTTGTAAATATATTCTGGCTCGAGTCTGCGCACCTATGATACAGAAGTTATTATTCTATATATGTTATCCAGGCAAAATTTGTTGTAGGTTTAATTTGGGCACTAGGAAGATTCCTTCTTTTCTCCGAAGCTAACATCATTCTAAACATTTACAATTCTGGATGTATAAACGTTTATAAAATGTCTGATATAGTCAAATATCCATTGCAAACTCATCTGGGATATACCATTACAATGAGGCCCGTTCTGACTAAAATAGTTATGTGACCCATTTGATTTTGTTTAACGTATTTTACAAAAACCAATTAACTCAAGTATGACAAATTGTTGGATGTTATCTCGTTTACGGAATATTTTCAAATGCATTCAGCCAAGGATTACCGAGTCTCTGTGCAAGTTAATTTTATAGACACAAAATATAAAATGCTGGTGAGGTTGAATAGTCTGTTCCTGAAACTTCCTTTCAGTTAATTCTACTTAATTTGTCTTTGGTAACATATACCATGTATCATTATCAGAAAACAAAAGCTGTTATAAATATGCCTATTGTTTATACATAACCTTCGCAGTACATAATAAGTATGTAAACACTTAAGATTTTATTGTTTATGTTGCTGCTAGTACGTATAATTGTACATATATCTACATGCTAGTAAGACATAAAAGCAAAACGTATGTCTTTAACTGCATTTAAGGAAAAACCTAATATTGATACTCTCAGCTTTTATTTCGTGTCAGTTACTCATCACCATTAACCAGACGGGTTAATTTCTCTAAACGAAAGTTGTTTATTTCTCAAGATAAAAAGAATCAAACGTTTAAAAAATAAATGGACGGACATTCTACGAAAGATAATGTGAACTAAACTGAATAAATACTGAGTACATCGAATACGTAATCAGTCCCCAGATGGGATCAGGAATGTACAATAGATCTGATGCGCACTCACACATGTCGTTAGAGGCGACTATTGGAAGCAAGAGCCGCGGCAGTTTTGAGGTTAGCCTAGAGGGTTCACATTTCAAAGGGGTATGCTAAATTTCAACTGTGTGGTTTGCTCAGGTAGGCTCCCGTGGTATGTCTATGGGCAAGAAACTTTAAACTAATGGACTTGTTACTTTTAAGCTACGTGTGTTACTTTACCATAAAACAACAACACAAAAATAATAAAAGAAAAATTAAAAATGAAAATCCCTTCCAACCTGCAGGATACAGTTCAGGTTAAAACTGGTACTCACCAACCTCATCCCTCCTCTCCCCCCACAGGACATCCGAGATTTGAACACTTGATTATATTCTGCTCATTCCTGCAGGTCGTCATACGAAATGTTACTAATGTCTCTCCCCATTAAGTGCCATAAGTTCAGTAAAACACCCCTGAAAAGCAATAACAGTCAGAGACACGGCCTACCAGCAGGACCAAGATGGGGGAAACATTTTAACAATAGTGTAAGTCTTAAAGACATATATCACACATATGAGAACAACTTTATACTATCAAAAGAAATTGAAACTGACAAAGTACTTCAAACATTGAACAGCAAACGATCCTACATTAAAACACCGATGCGTTGATTTCAAACTATATTAAATATTGTTTCTTTAATCGTTCATGTTTAATATGCCAAAGCAATCCCAACATCAGCAAAATGCCAAGGCAATAGTAACATCAGAAATATGCCAAAGCAATCATAAAATCAGTAATATGTCAAGGCATTAATAACATCAGAAATATGCCAAGGCAATAATAACATCAATAATATGCCAAGGTCATCATAACATCAGTAATATGCCAAGGCAATCCTAACATCAGCAATATGCTAAGGCAATCATAGCATCTGCAATATGCCAAAGCAATCATAACATCAGCAATATTACATCTGCGATGTAAGCTTGCAGACTAAATAGAAACATCATCCTTTCTACACACAAATGTTCTGACATTTTCTCGTCAGGTTTTGCATTTAATTTCTTTCATTTTGAGATTATCACGTGTAATAGAATAATAAATTGCTGTAGAAAATGTTTATAAGACCTATCCCATAAATGTTGACGAACCATACATTTTGTTTTCAGTCTTTATTTGTTGCCTTGTAACCAAGGATCACCTCTATAATTCAAGCTTCTGGTTTTGGAATATTCTTATGATTGCTATGTTTGTAAGGGGGTCGGGGAGAGAATAATTAGGATCTGAGGTTATTTGTACCGTCGAAGACAAACTTAAATAAAATAAAAGCAACATTGAGATTGATTTTCTATGCTTGTAGTGAACATGATGGAAATATGCAGAAGAGATATATTGTCCTCCGTTTCACGTTGCGTCGCTTGTTTAGTTTTTTGTTGTCCGTTCATTTGAAATATTTGTCTTTTTCTCCTCATAAAAGAATCATTTTGAAATAGATTCTACTGCTACTATTGTATTCGAACAAGCTTTATCCTGAAACTTTAATCTTTGTAACAGTGAGATGAAGATTTCATCGAATAATATATATGTAGAAACTAGCATTCCCGCAAACGTTTGTTAGACAGTGCTTGTCATTTACGGCTAAATATCTTTTCTAAGCAAGAATATTCAAGTTGTCTTTTCTTATTGTCTTGAATTTGATAATGTTAATTTACAGTTAAACTCTTTTTTGGGTTCAGTCAATCCTTCCGCGAGACAACTGGTTGTAATATAAGGACCTATCTCTGATTTCAAGTCCTCAAGGGTAGAAGACAAATGGAGACAAGGATTCAAATGAAAAATAGTTGTTAAAATAGGAAACATAAACGGGTTGAAACTACTGGAAAACGAAGAGAAGGAAGAATTGTAAAAAGCAAGCCTAAACATCATTCCTAATACATGTTACAAAATCTTTACAGTGGCATTAAGTAAGAAACTGGTGATAACAAGGCATCGCAACTAAATTAATTGTTCCTTTGTTTTACTCTAAATTCCCGTTCCATATTTTCATTATAAAGTCTGTCAAACGGCTTTTAAGGAATTTCGTTCCCACAGACATGCAGGCACAAATCAAAAGAAACAAATAGCCATTCCTTTCCAGACTGGTTCTCAGACTAATTAAGGTTATATCATCAAAGGCCAAGAAGTATAATGATATAGTAAAGGGTACTACAATAATAATAATTCCAGATAAAACAATAATACAAAAAGTCTCAACGGGGTCGCCACGTATGAATACAACTCAATGCCAATAGTCTGTAAGCCATTTGGGGTACACCAACTAAGCAAATGAATGATATAAAATCCCTGAAAAAGGTGAAATCAGCAGTGCTGACCAACAACATGAGCTATAATAAAATAATAGCCTACAAAGATATAACTCACCCGAGGATCTAATCTCGACTGATCCAATCGGCGTAGTTAAAAACACACGAACAATCGTCGCTAACATTATCAGGAGTTTGAGATTAATACGTGAGATTAAGGACAATACACTGAGAATGCTGAGATCAATAAAGGTGTTTCAACAAAAGTCTTACTAACGGCGCTAATGTTTGTGTTTATACTCATTCTCTTGACGAGTTTGCAGATAGAATTAGACGGATCATAAACAAGGAAGACAGCCACAAAGAGCAACAACCCGCTCTTCATGGACGATCTAAAAGTTTGAAATTAATCATAAAAGGACTTCTGGTTCCAGAGAATGTTACGGCTGCTATCCAAATAAAATCTGGAATCGGCAAATGAGAGATTATAATCACTGATTGTGTAAAATCAGAGACAGAAACTGAAGTAATATAGCTCCCAAGACACTACAATTCGGAAAAAAGAAGAGACTGCAAAAGTCTAGCAGTTCATTCAGCACATAACATGAAAGACGAGATGAAGTATTAACACAGAAACGAATACATCTGGAGACAAAATAAATTCTCCGGTTCGAAGATGTAGAAATAGTGACGCGGATTGTTGCAATCATCATTGGGTATGACATAAAAAGAGTTGTAGGAAATTTATAGAAATGCTAAAACCTCTTCAGACTACCCATCTGGCGATTTGAACAGAGTGTAACCCCCTTAAAGATAAGAAGAGGTCTTATCAACCTATAAGACATTTGACACAGAACAGATAAGCCTAGAAATGTACGTAAGACAAAGTAAGAAAAAAGAGAAAAAGTAAATCGATTACAAAAAGGATGCATATAGAAAGAACATTAAAGCGATGTTAAATTTATTTATGGGTATATTTAAAATGATACAACAACAATAAAGCACATCACATACTGGTGGACCTTTGAGGGCGAACAAATAAAATAAAAAGAACGATTTGTAATGGCAACCTAGGACCAGCCACGTATGATCAACAAGGTGAAAGTAAATGTACAGAATCAATTCTTCTGATTATTGTACATAACGAGCAAGAGCAGCGATGAGACAGTCAATCATCTAATTAGTAAGCATGCCCATTATGTGCATAAAATGCGTCATAGCAAACTATGTTATTGAATATTATCGGTCCAATAACAGTAGGATTAAGTGCTTAGCAAATGGAATGATTGATGGATTTATTTCATTGATGGTATGAGGCTGTAATTTCTGAGTAAATGCACCACAACTTTCCTTAAATCTACATAATTGAACAAATAAATGCAATGTACTAACCTTCCAAGGAGATCTTTCCGGTTTTGCAGTTCCGGCATAACCTGAACAGATTTCGATTCATCGATTGTCATTTCCATAATTCTCAGAAGTTCCAGCCTTAGATGTGCTAAAAGGTTAATCTTAATTCTAATGCCCTTCATTTTGCTTCATAAATCTAGGAAGTAGTTTAGTGAGACCGTAGAAACGTCCTCGACAATGGTTTTTTTGAAAATGCTTTGAATTGTTTTCTTAAGCTAGCTTTTGCCGTTCTTTCTTTTCGCTTTCCATAAGTGATGTATAATCTTTCAGTCAGTCTACTTTCAGAAAGTAGTTGTTCGACAGAGATACTTTCCTTGTGTTTTTCAGCAATCATCTGTAATTGTGTGATTAGATCAAATTTTACCTGCTGATATTTCGGTAGGGCTTCCCCGACAACATTGCTTATTATCAGAAGCTTCATGCATTGGTCATCGTACTTTAGTTCTTGTAAGTATTCAGCGATTAAATCGCCTTTCAGTTCGTATGTGCTCATAATCTCTATAATAACGACAATCTTTGTGAAACAAACAATTGCAATTAACATCGCCTCTTCCGTTTCAATCACCTTTTCATCTTATACGGGCTGTCTGGTTAGAAGTGAGTCTAATATCGTTAATGGAGTCTTGAAAAACGCCATTATTGCTGCGGCCAGTCGGTCCTTTTCGCCTTCTTGTCCAAAGATGCATCCACATGGGTGTTTTGTTCTCCTAGTGGCCTCTATCAAATATGAAATGCGTTGATAAACCTGTGCTCCATGAGGTTGCTGATGGCAGTAGATAGGTCGTTTTTACTTTGATAGACAACATTCATTTTTTGTACAAGAAAATTTAGCAAAATTTCGAAATTATTGACAACTGAATCCTTGTTCGATTCAGACGTTGCATCTACAAAGAACAATATGTTTTTTACTCCGACGCAGTTTTTCAGTCTTAGCAACGTCTCTTTTCCCTAGAAACGAAACTTATATACTTTTTGCTATAAGTAATGCAACAGGTCAGATGCCCACATTTTGGTAGATAATCATGTCGTGAACTCGGAATAAATGTTTTACAACAAATCAAAAACAGAGAAAATCATAAGTACGTGAAATATGGTTTCGTGAGTAGCGCAAAAGGCCAATATTAAAAACGTATTTCACTTTTAAGCCGGTATACAGTAAACAGCACAATGGTGGTGGGTCAGGACTTTTGCAGAGGTCAGTCAAGTCACGGCCGGGAGAGTTACTATAGTAAGCAGTCTGAAACTAAAGGTAATATTTACTAAGCGTTTTGAACAGAATCTTGCGACAATTTTTCAGCTTCATTTGCATTATTATATTTGTCGGAATATATATATATATATATATATATATATATATATATATATATATATATATATATATATATATATATATATGCAGTATGATTTCCAGGGGAGTCACGTGAGCCCCCTTGACATATGCTGCGGACGACCATGAACAGCACCTTATTATTTTGACATAACTTTAGAAAACAAATATTTAGTGAACTTTGATGAGGAAAAGGTTTTAGTTTTCAAAACTGTACAATAAGCACTGCTGACTGTTGTTTAATTTGTACTTCGTGTCAGAGGATGAATGTATACTAAAGATGAAAAGCATAAGCACATGCCTACTCAGTTACACGAAGTTTCGAGGATGTTAGAAAATATAAATAGGTTTACGTTCTTATTATAATGTGTGACATCAATCAAACTTGGAAATCTAAAAAATAATTTTATTAACCATTTTTACCGATCAAGTTCGTGTTCATCATGTCTGTGTTGTCAGTTAACATTCCGACTGTTGAGTACCTTGGAAATGATTGTTTAATTATATATTTGATTATTGGCCTATAAAATGACTTGAGAACACATATGTACAAGCCAAACCGTCTGGTTTAAAACCCTTGTCTTCGATTTTTATCATTATTACTGATAGACTTGATTATCAGAGATTACAATACTAAATGGTAAATGAATGACAACGTGTCAAACCAAAACAATACCTTTAGCGTCTCCACCATCCTGATGGTTTCTTTTCTTTGTCATTCAACGAAGGCATTTCGTCCAGAAGGCGAGTCACGACTTTTGTAGGTCTGGATTCCTTGACGAAATCTGCCTTGGGGATTTTAGAACGTGTCGAGCTGCACAAGAACAGCATGGGATTGGAACTAGTCAATTGAAACACGGCATCACTGAGACAACTGGATTTAATTTTCGGTGGTTTTAGATTTTCTGGAATTGGGTCTGAAAGACAAAAAAGAATAATGAACTGTATATAGTGTAGTAGGAATTTTCTTTAACACTTATTTAAATATAAATCTGGAGATAATGCAGATACACTTGCATAACGACGGTCAGAGATTGAAAGACATGTACATAATAGAGATACAGACACCGACACTCAGTCAGTTAGATAAACGGATATTTAGGCACAATGTAATACACTATGAACATTCTTCTGCCTTTGTGTATTTCATACTAAAATTGCTTTTAATGATGCAATGAGGTAGGCAGTATTTATAAGTTAATATATTGTCACATTTTACAATATTTATGTATTTCTTGAATCCTTCACAATTCCAAGCATTAAGTTTTTATTTACAAATACGTTTAGTTTCCTGTATGTATCAATATATTTTACTGGTCACTCAGTGGGATCATATATGAGCACTGCTTTTTAACAGCAAGTACGCACTTCAATCAACAAATCTACCTTGCTGAAATCGTACTTGTTGGATGATTGTCCTTTAAATTGTGGCATATCGACATTATTAAATTGATGTAATTTTCCAAAACCAGATACATTATATACTCTTATAGGATAGCCGTGCATTAACTTGTATCCTATAATCACCCGGAATTACTTAATACAATTTGTCAGTTTGAAAAGCGAGAATAATGCTTATCGATATATTTCAACTACGTTTGGTGAAATGATATTAAGTCAAATGGGACATCTGTTCAATGCATTAACTGTAATAGAACATACGTTCAACACAATCTTGATAATCTACATTACACAGTATGAAATTTGAACATCTGAAGTGAATACGTACTGAAAATTCAGATTATGTATGTATGTGAGATAATGTGACTTGCTGTTTGTTAGGTTAGAAATAGAAGCACCGTTTTAGAGTACCGCTGACTATGCTTCTAAATTACCAAAGCAGTCGTAGAGATTTCGTTTTCTCCTACAGTTGGATTTGTCTCATGAATTTTGCAAGTAAACATATTTTATAAGTAAATATTGAATTTGATCGTCATTCTTTCTCTTGGACTAGTTTAGACTGCGTACTCTATTTAAAATCGCTACCTCAAGGTTTGACTGTTTGTTGATAGAAACATCAATGAAACTAACATAGTATTGTTCTCGATTATGTCAGCTTGTATCTATTTTACGGATACACAAGCTTACATCCATCTCTTACGGCCTGTCAAAAAATACAAAATGTACTAGTTTCTTTTATATTTATGTGCATTATCGATGTGCTTCGTTCCAGATTATATCTACCTTTCGCTAATATCTACTGAAATGCAACACTGGCGCCCACAAGGCCGCCCACCCATCCGGAATTCATCTCTAAACACGTTTTGGCCTACATCCGTAAATCATAATAGCTGACCACTACATTTTCGCTCCCCCCACCCCCACCACGCCCCAACAAAGTCTGCGTCGCCCCTGAAATACAACAAACTATGTACGCAGATAATATCAAATAAATTAGAACATTTATTTGCCCTTTACCAACTGGTCATCAGCTAGTATATAGATAGTTTTCCAATTTATGCAGAAAAATATAGTAGCACAGGAATAGGCCGTTATAAATACGTCCATACGGCCATCTTAGAACTTTAAACAGCTGTTAAACAAAATCAAAATTCGATTCAGCTCCAGGGAGTAATGGAATATGAAATAAAAAATGGCGTGTTGTAATGAGCACCTTGATGAATTGAATACCCCATGTATGAAATTATTTTGATGCCTATCTCTTTTTGTTTTAATAACTGTGTATTATATATATATGCGAAAACACATACACCTACCATAAATTTTGTATAATCTAGAAACTATATCCTTCAGTTTAGATTGGAAGTATCTGATTCGCGGGAAGGATTCAACAGGAGCTTCAACCAGTGTGTAAAATATCTCATCCTAAAGTCCCATTGTATTGGATTTTGTTCCTTCTGGTACGGCCATGAGGTTTATTCACGGTACTGAAAAATATGACACTAAAACCATTTATGTTGTATATCATGAACAAATAGGGCATCCTTTAATGGACATGTTTTATAAGTAGATTCTGTATGTTAAGGTATGTGTTACTACGGCCGGTTGTATGGAGTTGTTGATACGATACGTAGGAGAAATTAATATTTGACATAAAGCTAGTGGATATTAGTTTGTGTAGATAACTGTACTCATTTCATTGCCATGTATCCAACACTGCAACATGTCTTCGTTTTCTGTTAGAGGTTCACTTGCTTTCTTCGGGACTGCAAATTGAGATATGTATGCCAGCAGTTCCACATAGTATGTATAATTTGCTTCCGATAATAATATTTTGCTAAAACTACCAATTAATTCTTCATAATGAAATCATGCAGATAAGAGCTACATGTATTATAGTTTCTAACGTCTATTATTAATGTTCATGAATTATGATTTGTCTAATATAAAGTGACAAACTAATTTATTTCAATACCTAATATTTGTAATCGACTTGTAATTGAACATATTTATTGAATCTTAATTTGCCATGAATAAATACAAATGATAACGACATGAAAAAATGACTGTCGTATAATATTTTATTCAATTCATCGTTCATTTTATTAATAAAGTCCTATCTATTCAGCACTGTTTTATTTTAGTAATTTTTTGCATGAACGATCCGTTATGACAAAGTAAAATGACAAATCCCCTCAAGCATATTAACAGATAGCAAGTAATTTGTTTATATACAAAAACCAAATATATCTTTGTTTAGTCTTTTTAGCAAATGCAAACTACTAAGTAATATTGTTTACACATTGCACTCAACGGTACAAAAAAAATAAAGGAAATCGAAGAACATAGCACCAGATACCATTATTAGTTACTTGCCAGAGTTTTCTTAATATTTCGCCATCTATGTATCTGAAGCTACAGACTGGTTAAAATTTTATAAATCAAAGCTAATGCAGCGCATTTTATTGATCATTATAGTAAAACCTGTCTGGCGTAATACCTCGCATATTCATTGCATCTAACAGATGATTGGACACATATCATATGTACGGATCGCTTATTAAGATATTGAAGACTTGACAGGAATTTCACACTGAAAGGATTAAGTACAACCAGGTGTGAGGGTTATTATCGTGTATTTTTTAACCGCATACGTCAGTATTTGCTGATAATTGTAAAGAATCGTGCATTTCTCACAAGCATGTGACATTTATCCTGTAGCAATGACGTATGTTTGATCATTTTCCGCAATTCTATCCACGATGTCTTACCATTGTAGTTGATCTATTCATAAATTCGCAAATATTAACATAAAAATGTTACTTATAACTTTTGTTGAAAAATGTGTGATAATTTGGCAATGTATAGACAGGTCTGTTTTACATAGCTAAATTAGATAGCATATGCCAAATATAAAATTTAATTCTAGCCAGAAGGGTATACGGCTTGCTAGAGAGTTTTCTCTCCTATGTAATGTGAATTTTCTCCCTTAGCAAGATATTTTGTCAGTGAAATTTGTGCATACAAGAACATTTATTGTTAATATCATTTATTTGAAAAGTGTTTACCTGCGATGGTAGTTATATGTTCACCTCCATTTCCATCATTAGCATTGGCGTATAAATTCAGAAAGAAACATAAGGAAGACCCTTAAACCTTAAGCGTCGGAAAGAAGAAGAACAAACATTTGTTCACCAACAGCAAAAAAAGTAAAAGGAAAATTAGAAGAAGAGAAGAGGAAACAATATGAACAATGAATATAAAGAAGGGAGAAAAAACAAGTCGGTGAGATTGTTACGAGATATTCTGGTAGAATTAAAACACCTAATATTAATGTATCAAACGTCTTTAACTCAACCTAAACGTATCAAACGTCTTTAACGCAACCTAAGAAACAAATACCTTCACGTGCAAAGATCTCTAAACTTTCAATCACAATATTCACTTTCACCACCACTGATATAGCAATAACAGCAGTTACTACCACTACCAACGCTGCAACAGCGGCAGCAGGATGAATAGGACTTGGCCGTGGAAAGGAAGTAGTTAATGCTGGTGATATGAAGTCCATAAGTGTTTCCGCTAGTAAGCAAAATAAAGAAATGAAGAAAAGGGCAACGGTCTTTTACAGGGCCACCTATATCTCTTAGAAACAAGTTACGATGAAATCACCTAAAACTTAAACTCCCTTCCCAAGATTCAACAGCGTGTGAGTTTGTGTAGGTGTCTTATCCAAACTTAAAGGTTAGCAAACTCAGGACCTGTCTTTCCTCTTCTTTGACCTTGTGGACATTATGGAGCTAAATGTCAACTTTATTGACAGGCATAGCAAATATTTGACTTTCATACCCACATGACCAGTCCACAGTCTTACTGGAAGTGGTGTACTTTCGAATGACGCTCTGTAAATCGCTTGCGATGAATGTGATTGGAAGAGAATGTGCAAAGTATAGGAAAATCAAATTAGAATCAAGATGAAACGACAATACTATTCCAGCAAAACGCCAGAAGATGCACCCAAGAGAAAACAACGAATTTCGGTGTCGCCTCATGCGCTAAGTGTAGCATTAGTTCAAGTGCATGCCAGTGATTCCGACAATGAAATGGGTGAACCTGAACCAACAACTTCCACCTCTAATATTAGACAAAGATCCACGAGAAAAGTCTTTCAGTATCTCCCGAACACGATTTTCACATTTTAGAGACGAAACAAGTGACTTCGAGGAACATTTTGAACGTCCGCTTGTATGTACACAGTGGAATTTAAGAAATTCAAGTCTCAAACTGCAAATAATCGACAAAATTCACGTTCAACAATCTTAATACGCATTTAAAAGCCAATGTTCACATAACACAGGCTATCGCTGTGTCTCTATCTTATGACGAAACGAACGATACATCAGAATGGAAAAAAAAAATCGTAGGCATGCCTTTGAAATTCAGATAGACAGGAGTAAAGAATGAAAGCAGAACTGGTTTTAAAGCAAGAAATCATTTCCAAAGAGACGGTGGGTGACACGATGTTTTGATTACCAATAATAATGCGAAAAGTATGACCAAATACTTACTACTCGGGACCAACACATTCACTATAGAGAGATGCCGTGGGTGTTTAGCATCAATACCTTGCATTACTGAAGGAAAAGAACGAATTCATTGCTTGGCATGCAACCGAACCCTTTTCAGTCCATTTTGTTAAACACAACATCGCATGGCACTTGTTTAGCAACAACAAAATTACTTGCGAATAGTTGATAGTGTGATAGTGTGCTCCAGTTGTGAATATCTCATTCAAACGAACAAGCGAAAAGCGCACGCTTGTCCAGGAGAGAACAGTTCCTCTTTTGTGACCTTGTTGTGGACTTCGAGCACCAATATTAGATTCGATAATATGACAACGAACTCAAGGACGTATTAAAGGAAGATCAGAACAGAAAAAAAGAGAAAAAAGGGACTCAATATTTCTTGACAGTGAATGTGCACAAGAAAAACTTTAAATCGCATCCCAATATATTCGCGTTGCTTATCGTGCTTGTTACAAGTTTATACTGTTACGACTCAATGGTTTTAAACTAAGTAACAGTAAAACAAATCCAACAGGCTTAGTAAAATTCAACAAAAAGTGTAAATCTCTAAGCTAAATGAAAAGTTAATTGGAACATATAGTATGGTTAATTAAATACCAAACAAATCCTAAACTTTGTATACCAAGTCTAAATATAATGTTCCGAATGAATTCCAGTGGTGCTCCGAATGAATTCCAATACTGAATGTGCTGATGTACCAATGGCCTTGAATGTGCCTTTGTGCTAACATTCTTGATGTATCACAATGAGATTATCCAGAATGCTTTTAATGAATTCCCAGTAATCTTAAGTTAATATTTTAGTACAAGTGTGAACGAGCACATTGTAATTCGAATGATTAATTTATTATAAATAAATCCTCTAAATTATAACTGAATACAACACAAAGACAGACAGTAAAATAGAAATGTGAATGAATAACTGTTTAATTCTTCATTCTTATATACATCTCAACGACTATATGTCGTAATATATTCCAGCTTAACCTATGTTGTTAAAGATGCCCATATGATCCATGTTGCAACTCCACCTGACCATGACATCAGTCGTAATAACTCAATCGTCCCAACGGAAAATTACAAGAAGCTGTAAACATGTTCTTTTTTAAGAACCTTCTAAGGTTATCATCAGGGCTAGGTATACAAATCAGACCCAGAAAACAATATATTTATAGTTTACGAATCATCATTATCTACAATAATGATACATAATCTACCATCATGGACAAAAATTAGCGGTGTTGTTTACAAATAATATTACAATCTACACCCATGGACAAACGGTAAACTCAAAATACAGACATACATAAGAATACAAGAAACTATCTTTTCATTGTTCCAGTTGTAGTAAGATTCCAGAAGGACGAAAAAAATATTTCGGCGGCCCTACACATATCCCGATCTTGCTGAAATAATTTTAGACCCTATCAATGATACTTGCAGCCAGGCGGATGTTCAGTTTTACGATAACTGAAATCAACATGTTGCAGTCATACAGACATTTTCTTTCAAATACTGTTCAGAGCATATTACCGAACGTCCTAGATTATCAAATGTGAACAGAATGCTTCATCAAATATTTTGTACATATCATGGTTTATTTTAAAAAAATATATATATATTTAATGAAGCTTCGACAAACTCAGGAATGAAACAGATAGAGGATGAATAATCTAAAATTGGATATGTTATATAGTAAAAAGTCTCTAGATAAATCACTCGGCCAAGTTATGCAAACTAAATCCAGACAGGCACACACGTATTGGGAGATAACATTAGACAACAGGTCAGGTTACTGTTTATTATGCGTTAGCAAACTGACATACGCTTATGCATCTATCAGTAGTTGTTCGAGGCTGTAATTTCAATCAATGTTTAACTCGGCTTAGTATTCATGCAAGGAGTGCGTACATTACAGACTCAGGATAATTGAAATCCTACAAGCTGTAAGTCTAACAAATTTGGACGAAACTATATATTAGGATTTACTTACAAGCTCTCAGACTGGATCCATAGGTATTGATATTTAAACGTTATTAAAATTATGTACAGGACATTTTCTTTTCATACGTTAATACCATATACAACTTCATCGTCTGCCACAAGAGAGTAATATTTTTTTAACGAGTGGTAAAGCCACGATATCATAAGATGAAATATATCAGGTATTTACCAAGCTTGCTCCAGAATCGAAGTTTAAAAGATTAAACTCACTACCCGCCACCTTTTCGTAAACTTACCTCAATTTCATTGGCTGATCATATAAATATATGTCACTTAAGAGAGCGGTAGGATTGAGTTGATTCCATGTCTGAAATGCAAGGAAGTTTCTGATTATTTGCAATGTTCTAGCTCCCAAAGTATTCGTTTGTGTTGCTGCAGGTACAACTTTCGTAGGCACGCACAGTAATGTTTCTTTCAACTCAATAATGGCTTAGGTAAATGCTAAGTAAAGCCGTGCCAATCGTAAACTTGGCTCTTCCTATATAAATCTCACATCTGGCTCAACACAGTCCTCTAAGAGAAAAATAGATGTGCATGTATAGAAATTCTAGTTGAGAGATTATATATAAATAAAAGCTTGACGTGGTTTCTTTACTAGTTTAATATCATGTCCTTTTTTATATAAAATTATAAACAATAAGTATGAAAAAAGTGATTAGTAATATTGCAATGCAGATTGATAAAAAAAAAAAAAATGACTTCTACAACATATCAATATGCTACAGATTATAATCGACCCACATTTAAGCACTGCCATGACGATAATCATACTTGTTTTGATTGCAAATTGATGAAAGGCCTAGTAATACAATGAGTGAGAAACAAATGAATAAATGAATCATGTTCTGTATCTAAAGAGTCCGTAGAGTGCACAGACAAATAATAAATGCGTTGACTGCTGGCCACTGTATGAATATCATGTTTCGCCTACAGATGTGGACGTCAGTTAAAGCCTGTGTTAATAGACTTTTCAAAAATTAAGTATTAGTTCGATGATACATCTGGGTGATATGGTAAAGTGGAGAAAAGATAAACTAAATAATTTTAGTTGAAAAATCGAGAGCGTTTCTTGCGCTCAAGATTCTTTTACAAGTATACCCTGTGAGTCCATCACGTTACATTATCAGTATACCCTTTGAGTCCATCACGTTACAGTATCAGTATACCCTTTGAGTCCATCACGTTACAGTATCAGTATACCCTTTGAGTCCATCACGTTACAGTATCAGTATACCCTTTGAGTCCATCACGTTACAGTATCAGTATACCCTTTGAGTCCATCACGTTACAGTATCAGTAT
>JAECUM010076896.1:0-21454 GCA_016617855.1 Megalonaias nervosa
TATATATATATATATATATATATATATATATATCTGTTCACTGTTTGTTGTGATCAAATATTCAGACATATATTAGAATTTATTGTCCACCAACTTCCATTCTGACAAGATTGGGTGATTTGATTGGGACCCAAGTTTCCATCAACTTCCACTCTGACAAGTGTGGGTAGTTTGATTCGGATTGAAGATTCCATCAACTTTTCTCTGACAAGTGTGGGTGGTTTGTTTGGAACTGAAGTTTCCATCAACTTTCACTCTGACAAATGTAAAGCTGTTTGATTGGGACTGAAGATGAAGAGAATGGAGAAAAGTTAATTCTCTACTTACTATGCTGTCCTGATTCAGGAGATTCTCGGCACTGACATATCGGGCAATGCAGATAGATATTTTCCTGAAGGCCGTAAAGACACGTAAGTGGACAATGGTTTTCATAAAAGGTATCGCATCGCCGTGCTCCTGAAACATTAAATCAAATGCTGAAAATTAAACATAGTTTAATGTTCAAGCAGGCACCAGTTTTAAACTGTAGGTATTATATTAGGTTTTTGTGCTAAAATGTTTTTCTTTTTTACAAACAAATTTTTGCGATCAAACTATTCCGGAGTAAATGTTTTTAGAATCACAATTACGTACATTTAGTTTACAATGAAAGAAAAAGAAAATAGAAGCAGTATTAATCCCTCGAATCGGCAGAGAATTCTGTGTGTGTGTGTGTGTGTGTGTGTGTGTGTGTGTGTGTGTGTGTGTGTGTGTGTGTGTGTGTGTGTGTCCCTGCGGTGGAACTATACCAGCCTTTCATTGTGTGATGGAAGTGACTCTTTTTCACCTTGTTTTTAAATTACATGTAATATAAGCATCGCCTTTTTTGAGACCGTTTCTGAAGTTTATAATTTATTTATTGCTAAATGCTTGTGGAACAGAACCATAATAATACAGAACTGTTTTGATTTCACTCTCGTTTTGACAATTAGCTATTTGTATCCTTTTTTCTTCATCACATATTCTGTACATCAAAAGGAACGAATATCGAATTTATTAATATATACTTGGAACATACTTTTTCCGGCATAAATTTTAATCTCGTTGCATATGGTTTCCTATTTCCCTCTGAGGTATTTATGTACATAAACACAATTTAACCTTTAATGTACAGTGTACAATTTTGAAAATCAGCCTTTTCCCTCTGAGGTATTTATGTACATAAACACAATTTAACCTTTAATGTACAGTGTACAATTTTGAAAATCAGCCTATCTCCAAGAATATGTTGCAATAAAGATGTAAAATAAATTTAAATTATGTTAGTGTTTTATGACATTATATAGCCATGGTATTGATTCACCTTATCGGACTTTATGCCATCATAGTTATGGTATGGTTTCCAGCTTGCTGCGGATAATTACCATCGTAATTCAAAGCAATGTCAAGGTCTGCATTCGTGTTCGGCTGACATATATGCAGCATAGATACGGAAATCGTTCAAGTGCAGGGAACAATTACCAGCTTACATGTAATACACTTTGTATTATTATATAAATACTACAAGGGAGATGCCCTAGTCTGTCATATACAACATAATCGTCGTGGTTGTGGTTCTGTTTCGTGTAAACGTACAGTTGAGACAACCCCAGCTTCCAGAGAATAAAGAGCATGTGAGAAATATGTGCAAGTTTCATACACACCCTCCATTCCATAACAGTACAAGTTGCATTTGTCAATGGTTCTTTTCGGACTTTATCTCCCTGGGTTTCTATTTACACTTTTCGTCCACCTGTAATACACGGTTGAGGAGCTGGTTGAAGCCTTGACGAGCGGTCTAGGCTGAAGCGGAAATTCAGCATCAGAGGATCCCAGTAGAGGATGGTTTCATACATGGACCTACATAATCTGGACATTTGACGCGTAAGAAAAATTGGTCGAAATAGTTGCAATAACTATTGTTAACGGAATAAAGTTTTGAAGCATTCAGATTTTGATTCAATGTTGTCATTGCTCCATGTTCGTTACTTACTGAATTTTTAGAGTCAGGATAAAGTTACTGTCATTACTAAAATTAATAAAAACTCTGCCACTGCTCTTGGGACAGGAAGATGATGATGGGATGTAAGTCTACGTGATCACACAAATCTAGGGAGACGAATGTGGATCATTGAACTCAACTATTTGGAGCCTGCAAATGACGCTGCCTAGTGGTGTACATTAGGATGGAAGAACTGTTGTGGACAAACGTATCTACTCTAGTCACCAGAAAAGCCATCTCTGCCTCTTGTACTGAAGGAGAGTTTAGTGTTAGATTACAATGATTGGTCTGTCACATGTCACACGTATGAGTCGCGGCAGGCAGCTCCACACCTCACTCCGCAGCAGCTATTAACACAAAATCAAAGTGCGCCGAGAACTTTCATGTTATACAATAAATGCCTGTATAACAAATCTGTCAATCAAATGTATGAGAAAATAAAAATGTTCTGTGTGTATATGTATGCATTTTAAGATATCTTTGCATTAGATGAACTATTAGATGAACTGACTGTTCGGTTTGTTGCAATAAAAAATATCAAATCGATTTAGATCAAATAATACCTGGCGTGCTCAACAGCAAACACCCTTTCTAAAAAAAAAAGATGGAGAATAATAAAATTAGTTCTGTGTGAAAACACCATGGATGATCCATTCTCCTTTGCACAGTTTTCACCTATTATTAAATATGTTTTGCCGAACACTCCATTTAAGGACCATATAAATGGATTTAATTGACAATTACACAAAGCGATAGATATCATTGGATAGCACCGCAGCTTTAACAGGTGGCAACATTACAACATGCTACACAATCAAAACAGTTCAAGAATTAAATTCCTTGTTTAACAACTTAAAACATGGATTATAATGCATTACTGACGTTTTGTAGCATATCAAACGTTGAATTTGCTGTGGAACAGAATAAATAAGCATAAGCAACGAAAGTAGCCTTCAACTTCAGTTCTGATTTTAAAAAAAAAGAGTCGTTGCTTTGTTTTACACTTTGGGATGTGTCGCTAAGTACTGCGTTTTGGGTATTACCATGACTACGTTTCAAATTTATATATATATATATATATATATATATATATATATATATATATATATATATATATATATATATATATATATATTATCGTCTTTTCTCTAGCTTGCTAAACAAGCTTGTGGAATGTGAACAATAAATACACTACGTAGGCAATATAATTGTTTGAATATGCAAACAAGAAATATTCAAATTTGACAAAACGAAAGTCACTAAACGTTGTATATAGGTTTTAACTAAAGTTATTAAAACTAAGGTACTAAATTATACTTTTAATCTCTAATTGGTATAAACAGGTTTAATTTATAGTTTCTAAAGTTACTAACTTAATGTCATTTTATTCACTAGACTGTTTATAAAAAATCATACCTTAGTAAACAGTAGCTGCAGACGTACAAAAAATTATTCTGTCATTAGAAAAACAATATATGATATCATAAAAAGTACACCTAGAAATGTCATGAACAAGAATTTCTACACGAAAGTATTAGAAAAATAAGATGACTGAATGCTTTTAAATCGTCTGCAAACTTATCAAAGAAAATAAAAATGGAATACAAACTTTGGCTACCCAAATGTGAACATATTTGTTAAATGTGTACACGGTAAAAACAAAATATAATCATTTTCAATTTGGTCACACATTGGATCGAATAATTATGACATATCAATGATATCTGAAGAGTTTTAAGTAAAATCATTATATTGATATCTTTCAGCTAGTAATTCAATGGTTTGAAGTAAGCAAGATTTTACACTGGACTTATTTTCATCTGATTAATTGATGGCTTCTAGTCGGCTAGAGTTTACACAGAAGTCCTTTCCATCTGATTAAACTGATGGCTTCTAGTCGGCTAGAGTTTACATGATCACCAGTTTCAGCTAACGATATCAGTGGCTACTAGTGAACATGATGCTATATTTCGACCATTTTTTATCAATGACTTCTTGTCATAAAAATTTTCACGCAAATATATTAATCATATGCAATTTTGTCTCTAAATATAGTTATTATTTTAAACGTATTACCAAACGTCTACATTTAGGCAGAAATGCTTTATTCTGCAGTCCTACATTTTTGTAATATGAATCCATTCCGTCTCCCGCCCCATACGAAGTCTGGAGAGACAGAGGTCCTACTATAATTTACTCTATAACTTGTGGTCACGTGTCACCAACAACAACACTTTATATTACCTAATCTTCACTATCTGTGTAACTTGAATACGAGTACTAGCTGCCGGGCTGAAGAAAATGTGGGTGGATAGAAAGTGCCATCTTTTATCCGTTATTTAAATAAATGACCCAATGGGGCACGTGCTCTATTTGTAGGTATATTGTGCGTAACTGATTGGGTGTCAGAAATTTTCACACATTCCTCAAGCACATATATCGTCTGGGATTGGTTTCAAAAGATCGCAATACTGAATACAAGTCTTTGTCTTAGAAACAGATGCATTTTCTAAGACATCCTTTATCAATCATTGAAATTCAGTTATATCTCTTAAGCTATAAAAGTTAAATGGTATTAATATGTAATTATGTTACATCTGAGGTTACTGTACCAACTGTAGAACATAACGTTATTCTTCTGACAGTAACGATCACTGAACATGTTACTCTGTTATAACAATTGAAATGGACAAAATTATTCGATTCGTTGATGAACAGTACATACCTCGTTTTCCTACCAATGGCAACAGTCCTGAAATAGATTTGAGAAACACAAGAATTGTCACTAGTTACTGAATGGGAACATGATATTTTGAATGTGCCAAAATGGTCGCTGAAATGAGTTCATGCACTGGATTACGCGCTTCTACAAATTTATAATCTGAAGATTTGTGATCCCCCCGAAAGAATAAGTCCAAACAAAAGAAAATAGTATAACCTCATACTACCGATCTGAATCGGGCAATGAAAGTGCTTAATCATGCAAACCGACGTATTGTTAACGCGATTGCACTAGAAGGTGAGAATAATGAAGGATAATAACCACATGACTGTAAGCAATCTCTTAAAATCAAACTTGACCTGTGGCAATAAATGCTCTTATGTTCCACAGACAATATTATTGGTGTGTTGCCTCAATCATTTGGCAAGGTTGATTAACAGGAATGGCCGATAAGAAGTGTGAGGAGTCCTTGGAAATTTAAGCATGACGCAGTTTTATTTCTGCAGTCGATAGAATATTGGAGCCTTTATTGCCGCTGTTACAAATTGGCTCCACACACAGAGAAATGTTACTGTAGATCGCATATACATATTTGTTTAAATACATTGGTTCTTTAGGAATGATATAAAATTTTGTTCAGGGGTTAAAGTCAAATATATGTAATTGACACTATCGCGAAACAAGGAGCTGACAGATAACTTTATCAAAGACAGCAGCATTAAGAGGTTAGTGGTAGGATTTGTCGGCCTGGTGCCAAGATAATGTGACTGGGTGGGACATCATGCTACATGTCTGCGGCATGATGCGCTAGTGCTGGACATCACTATAAACTGCCACACTGCATACATTATAGGGATATGACTGAAAAATTGCTAAAGCTACGTTAAAAATCAAAATCTCTCTCTCACACACACACACACACACACACACACACACACACGCATACACAAACACGCACACACACGCGCACACACATAAGAAATAAATACACCACAGAATATCATACGAGGAGAATTTGAAACGTTCTCAATATTTTATTAGGCTAACTCTTTTGGTTCTTTTGAACCAGTTAATAAATGCAATGTCTATCAGTAAGCAAAATAATAATATACAACTGCAACTGCAGCACACCGGCTGCCTGCAGATATATGCAAAGCAGCATATGTAAATGACAGTGACTTACAACTGTCAGAGATATAAAACAAGTCTGCTAATGAAGAAAGAGCGTACTGTGAAATCAGACACATCTTGCGGTATACTCCCAACGATATCAAGGCTGACATGGATAATATTTACGGGTGTAATTCTCGGTTATATCCTACACTTTTGTGTTGGTTCATCGTTTCAAATATTGTCGCGAATCCATGTAATATAAGACACATTCTGGAAGACCAACGTCTGCGATTGGTGTGTTAGAAGTGGCTGGTGCCAAGGCAGCAAATGATGACGATGATAGAAACACAGTATAGATTTTTTCTATTATAATTAATTTTCCAGCTGTTTGAAATATACTAAAGAATCATTTTAAGCTCAAAAACAACTACTCGCCAAATGAAAATTGTGACCAGATATGTTTGGATCAGATTGGTACGGGAAATGAAACACGAATTTACGTTTTTGGACACGAATGAAGTTAAAACAATAAAGTTTTGGATCGGAGAAAATGAGCATAGACTTAAATTCACTCGACATGGCCGACAGAGTTTTATAAACATTCTTTTTGATGCGAAAGGCCTGGTTCTCCAGATACCTGTGCCGGATTCTGGTATTGGTACTAGTCAGTTTTATGCCTACAAACATTTTGCCAAAAATTGCTCTACACTACTGAACCACCCGTCCGTGCAAATGAGATATTCATCTAGTACGTGACAAAGCATCCGCGTATAAATCCGCCGTCGTAACAGACTTCCTAAAGGAAAACAGCATCAAAACTTTACCACATACAGTTCTGATGTTGTTCCAAATGATTTTGGGCTGAAACTCGCGAGAGCTTCGGCCAGATGCAGACGATTTGAAGGTCGTCAAGCGATTTGAAGTACAAATACAGTCTTCCAGCCAATGAACACTACATCATGAAAGTGAATACAAAATGGAACAAAATCATTGGGAGTACTTTGATGGGATGCACTGACGTAATAACTGACTTACTAATAAAGAACTCTCTTGTACACAGCACACACAAACACACACACACACACAAACACACACACACACACACACATATATATATATATATATATATATATATATATATATATATATATATATATATATATATATATATATATATATATATATATGAAAAATGAATATGTCCATGTGTCGGATAATACATAGAAAAACTAGGTGAATACGTCATATATTTTAAATTCTATAAATCAGTGCAATGTACACTACGTTGTAGGAAATTCATTCATAAGCGAAGGTGGATCGCCCTGGTCAAGTCAAAAACTATGGAGGTCAAATGCGAAACGCATTAATTTGAATGGAGGTCACGCAAACATCAAATGAACATTGTTTGGAGTGCATTTGCCCTGTAGAGATACCATTCACGCCCTAATTGTTGATTGGTTCTACAGTTTCAGAAGGTTAGAACATTACTGTTATTGGGTTATTGCAAAATAATACGATTTAATTGCTCGAGATTATTTCAGTGAATCAGAGTATGTTGATTGGGTGCGTATATACGGACTATATAATGAGAATACACGCATCATGTATTCTATTCTTCGGTCTACTCCAATTACATAACAGTCGTTGAGAATAAATAGTGGTTTATTTATAAAATTTATTGTTGGATTTAGCAGAGCGAAATTTTTGTAATGTATACAGTCAGTACATGTTGGATTACACAATTTATTCAAGGACTTGAAACTTTAAATAATTCTATTGGATTATGTGAAACTTTCAAACACGTCAGTGATGCTCTGCCTTCACAGGATTACACTGAAGTAAACAAATTTGGATTTAGAACTGTGATTCTTCGGTGATAGCACATAAATTTATTAGAACCTTCATTCGGTATACCTTTGGACAGTTTCTGGATTAGTGAGAAATCGATTATATAGTTTATGATAATATTTTAGGAATTCATACACTGTAAGCTATGTTTGACTCTTTCAGTTGGAAAATTGAATGCTTTTAGGTTCACACACACACACACACACATATATATATATATATATATATATATATATATATATATATATATATATATATATATATATATGACATAGTCGGTACACTTTGCCTACAATGTGTGCAGTTTCATATTTTTGATATTATACATGTGAACATATCACTTTATGTGATTCTGATTAGTCCAAATAAGCCCATGAAATTATTGTGCAGTATTCTCTTTACTGATTGGCTGCGATCGGAGGGAAAACTTTTTGAACCCCGCCCTCAGGAATTTTTGTTTTCATTGAACATTTTTTTTCCCGCCATTTTTTGATTCGACTCGCTAAAGGGAATTGGGAAGAAATGGTCTCATCTGTTTCAATATTGCCAATTTACCCCCACAGGGGTTTGTTATGTCATGTATAACATATCATAATATGAAAATATGGCAAAACCCCCAAGACAAGAACAATAACAACAAGTAAAACTACCGGTATTGCTCAGATGGTAACGAGGGTGGGGGTGGGGATGGATGGGTGGTATATCTGTAGCATGGAATCCACCCTATATACAAGCTTGGTTTAAATGTGAACTTACGGAAGTAAATAAACTCACCTTTGTTCACAGAAGAATGTAGACATAAACCGGTCTCCCCAACTGACAGAACTTTATCCAACCACAGCATATTTACGCGGTATATATGTGATGCAAGTCCGACTTAAAACGAGATTTGTTTACGCCTTCTGTACAATCTAATGTTCCAAATCAAATACTGCAAATATCCGGTCACAAATACATTACAGTAAATATGTGTATTTCTGCATCCAGTGATCTTTTTTCACAAAAATATCGCAACAATGTAATGTTTAGTCGTGATTGGAATCGCAACATAAACACTCTCACTGCGTTGTGTAAGCCAACTCAAACCGGTACTGTGCACCGTATCAAATAATGTGACATCACACGCATTGGACAGTTTGTGTTGACAAATGTTTTGCCTTCTGCAAAATGTTCTGTTTACTTGGATGGACGATTATTCTTTGATTTATAGTTATCAAAAATGTATAATATACTTTTGCTATTTCAACTTTGTTTAGGACTATTTTCTACGCACAGCAAATGAAAGGTACAGCGTCTGTCAGAATGAACGAAATTATTCGTTCTTCTTTCTATCTAAATAATTTCTACTGAAATAAAACTGTGATAAAAAGAATATCAAATGGGTAACGATTTAATATTAAATTTATGAAACTCGTTAAAAAATGTCCAGCTTTTGCTCGCCAAGGCTCGCAAAAACTGGACATTATTCAACTCGTTTCATAAATTCAATATTAAATCGTTACCCATTTGAGATCCTCTATATATATATATATATATATATATATATATATATATATATATATATATATATATATATATATATATATATATATAACATGTTTTCAACGTAATAATTTTCTTAAATATAATGAATGTAATATATACGATAGCCATAAGTATGCATGAAATCCAGCGAATTGTAGAAATCATGGAAAGGAATAATTATGGTTTTAGTAGCTTTATTTTTTTCGTTACTAAAATATTTCCCATCTGTTTTCTTTCTAAAGGTGATCGTGTTTTAGCGAACTTAGCAACATAACGTTGCAATTCCAGTCCTGTCTTGGTATGCAGTCTGATTTTTAGACGCGATCCATGACTGTGTAAACTGAATGATTGAAGAGATCCATGACAGTATAAATTAAATGACTGAAGAGATCCATGACTGTGTAAATTGAATGATTGAAGAGATCCATGACTGTGTAAACTGAATGATTGAAGAGATCCATGAAGGAGTAAACTGAATGATTGAAGAGATCCATGAAGGAGTAAACTGAATGATTGAAGAGATCCATGAAGGAGTAAACTGAATGATTGAAGAGATCCATGACAGTATAAATTAAATGAGTGAAGAGATCCATGACAGTATAAATTAAATGACTGAAGAGATCCATGACAGTATAAATTAAATGACTGAAGAGATCCATGACAGTATAAATTAAATGAGTGAAGAGATCCATGACAGTATAAATTAAATGAGTGAAGAGATCCATGACAGTATAAATTAAATGAGTGAAGAGATCCATGACAGTATAAATTAAATGAGTGAAGAGATCCATGACAGTATAAATTGAATGATTGAAGAGATCCATGACTGTGTAAATTGAATGATTGCAGAGATCCATGAAGGAGTAAACTGAATGATTGAAGAGATCCATGAAGGAGTAAACTGAATGATTGAAGAGATCCATGACAGTATAAATTAAATGAGTGAAGAGATCCATGACAGTATAAATTAAATGATTGAAGAGATCCATGACAGTATAAATCAAATGAGTGAAGAGATCCATGACAGTATAAATTAAATGAGTGAAGAGATTCATGACAGTATAAATTAAATGAGTGAAGAGATCCATGACTGTGTAAATTGAATGATTGAAGAGATCCATGACTGTGTAAATTGAATAATTGATTGATTCCTGTTTTAAGATCAGTCTGTGGGAATCCTCTCAAGTTGTGTTGGGATTCCAGTTGAATTATTTATTTAAATTATTCATTTGAATTACTAAGTGCTCATTGACTTTAGATTGATACGTTGTTTTGTAATTGTTGTGAATGCATTCAAGGATATTCTGGAATGAATTCTGTGTGATACATTCGGAACATTCTACACATTCGGACTTGTGATAAGAATTATTTGGGATTTAATTCACAAAGCCACAATTGTCTCTTGAATTTTCACTTTTCAACTAAGAGAAATAAATTTTGTTGATTTTATTAAAATAATTGCTTTCACTTCTTTCTGTTACATATATTAAGACCTAGAGTAGTAACAACCTACTCGGTTAACTTACTCTGATACGCTTAGGACATCACAATTTAAAGATCGGCAGAAGAGAAGAGTCAGAATTTCAAAGTACAAAATAACTTTAAAAAAGGCCATCTGCATAAATTTATCGAGGAAATCTTTAAAATCAGACAAAACTGTTTGTGTAATCCAGTAGTTTACAAAATGGAGAACTTAAGAGTATGATTAGGAGAAGGTGTTTTACGAAGAAAATAATGTCTATAGAACAAACGAGATGGCAAGTAAATTGGACACGATGAAGACAAATGAACAGTAAAACGTTTGTATTGGGAAAATATAAGGGACAGTGTGAATCATTTAAAGGAAATAGGTGAAATTACCTAAATCAGATGAGCAGTGGCATCGTCGGCAAAAAGATCCGTTTGCCATGATCGAATGGACAGCGTTACACCTTACAGGACACACTCCATCATTTGCCGGATCGCAGGGGTCAGATATAGAAAAGTACACCGTCTTAGTAGCTGGACTATATGGACTTGATTGTGTAGTTGTCCATACCACTAAAAGAGATAATTAATTTAATTGGTTATAAAATATGTCAAAATTGATAATTTTATTAGTTTTTGCATCAAGTTTATTGTACATTTATAATTAAAGGATCAAGTTGAGAAAGTAAATTGATGGTAATCTGGAATTAGTTTTCCTGAACGCCCCTGAGAAAATCGGTACAGTACCCAAGACAATCCAAAGTTCCCGCCGATGTCGGTTCAATGCCCCAAAAGATCGACACATCGTTAGAAAACAAGAACGTTGAACTGGTCGAATGTTTCATATTTGTCTCTAGATGTTACCAGTTAGATAAGCTATAGATGATAATCTTGCTCACATTTGTTGGAGTCTATTTACATGTAATGCTAGATAATATCAACTACCAAAAGACCAGTTTACATCTTTACTTATCGTTAGATGAAACTTTTTGTGTAGAGTTCCAAATTATGTACTTACCTTCAAGAATGGGTCAATATCGTTAAAAAATAAATCCTGATAATTCCCACCATAAAAGTTTGTACTCATTTACAGGTGCATTAAGCGTGTCCATGTAATAATGATATTAATTACATACCCGTTTAATCTTACATGGCTGATATAGCATTAGATACACATATTCAGTTTGTAATTCCGATTCACACACTAAAAGTTTCCGCTTTTACAATTTGAAATATTCGATAATAATCCACTTATAAAATATATGTAATAATCTATTGCTATACATTTTACATTATTCAAAAACATTACGTGTGTAATTTTAAGAAATGCAGTCACATTGGGTAAAAATGGACGCTTCTGCCGCTGGGGATAATATGAGAGTACTGTACGTAGCTACGAGCAGTTTACGTGCATTTCACGGGATCTGGGCCGAAAAATTCGAGTTAGTTGAGATGGACAACAATATTTCGGACACAATGTTTAACAATCAGTTTTCAGACAAACCTAGTGTACAAAGTGACATAACACGTGAGAGAGAGAGAGAGAGAGAGAGAGAGAGAGCAGGCAAGTACTTTGCCACAGAAATCTTGTATTTAATTACTATAAATCCAAAGTAAAAAGACTCGGGAGCCATGGCAAGATTAAAGGCATAGTTAAAAATGTCCCACTTTTGGAGAAAAATTTAGCCCATGTTTAATTCACAAGAGACATTCCACAATGTAAATCATCTAAAATACCAAACTTAGGTAAAATCCATTTCAGCCTTAGAGTTTAAAAAATATGGTAGTAGAATAATATTTTAAAGGCCCAAGTTTAAATGGAGTGATTTACAATTTGTCTATCATAGTTACCGAAGAATCTAATTTGTTTAGTAAATCTGAGGACAAACTGACAAATATTTGCAACATAAAGGTGCACGTATAACAGAGAGCAGCTGCTGTTTTGATTGTGACGCAAATTACAAGAATAACACTTTGTTACAATTTAGTCGAGACATTTTCAACGCTGTGGCACAAGAAGGGAACTGTATGTATACAGTTTTAATTCTTGAACCTATTAAAGTAGAAAATAAAGAGATTAAAACAGAACAATACTGATGTATTGGGTTTAATGCCATTTTCAGGACATGATAGGCTATACATGGTGGCCAGTATAACTGGTGGAAGAAGAACTCGCGAAAACCCCCAGAAAGAACCACCAACCCGGGGAAGCCAGTGGCAAGCGTTCTCACATTGGCCGAGCCTGAGACTCGAACACACGCGAACACCGGTGAGATGGCAGTGATCAGTAAAGGCGAGCGCTTTAAAACATTCGACCACCTGGGGTCCCGAATGTAATCTGTAAATGTGCATATCGAAATCAATGGAGGATGTCCTTTGAAACTTTAGAATCATTAAAGTCACGCATTTAGTCTTGTGGATATTATTATGAACACATGAATGCATATAGCTTTGTGTGAACTTTTAAAGAAATAGAGAGTATCTTATACTGGTATTTTTGTTTTCTTGTTAAACTCACAAAATGGTTCTATCACTTCTTTGAACAATACTGAATACATTACAAAGTAATTTTGTGCCATTATTCACGTTTTGTTAAAAAAGCAGGCTATTATTTTGTGTTACATACGTTAATGTGCAATAATGTTTAATGTTTATTTTAGTGTTGTTGTTATTGAAAACTAGGTGTCCTGAAGCAACTTAGTATCACTAAACGAATTAGGTGTTGCAAAATATTATATTGCGCCTGGGCACAAGAAAGCTTTGACTTTTTTAATTTTAATATTGCCATAGTCCTAAACATGTCGGGTGAAGACTCCTTAAAGGACTATCTATACTTCTATATTGTAAGAGTTCAAATATTTTAGTCTCACCTCCCTGGCATGCGCAATGTCTGCATGCCGTGCCATTTACTGTGATTCCCAGGGAAATTCCACATGCGACTGGACACATTCCGTCCTGTGCAACGTCACATGGGTCTGATATGGACGTATACTCTATGTTGTTGACTATGATATCCCCTGGATGCTGCGTGATAGGAGTAGTGCTGGGAGTGGTGGATGGATGTAGTGTTGGCCATGTCACTACAAACAGACATAGTAACTGTTTCGTCTTAATATCTTAACAAATTTAGCACCTTATTCAAGCTACATGGTAATACGTACAATTCACAATTACCGAGTCGTTACAATTTTTATTTCAGCTTAAATTAACGATGCAAATGTGACAGTTCATGAGAAAACATTATAATAAATGCATCAAAATTTGTTTAAAGGCTTGTTTTTTTTTTTTTTTGGTTTTTTTTTTTGGTTTTTTTTGCATTAATGAAAACATGTATACGAGCATTTTCAATTTCTTGTTTGTTTGTTTTTAGCATCCTGTTACGTTCTTAAACAGAAGTTTTCTAACCTTTTTGGCAAAGACTTGGATTTTTTAATCCAAGATCAACTTGCATCATTTTTCTCCTAAATTTTAAGTTTCAAATTTTAATTTGATTACTTCTGTTTTTTTATTTTCGTTTTTTTCTTTCTTTCTTTTGTAGGAATAACGTTACTAATACCATAGTTCCGAATGACTTTTGCGTGAGTTGTACAGGTTTGTTTTCTGATCAGTAGGAGTTTAAAAGTATAATATAGCTACTACTATGAAAAACAAGAAAATGCCACAACGGCATAAAGGTGATGATAATGAACCTAACTAAAGCGGCGTTTCGCCTTATCATGGAGGATTGTATATTTTCAATGCATGTGACAGAATGCTTGTTACTCCTTTATAACATAGCAATGTTGAATGCAGAATTTATTACTGTAACTATCTTTGTTAAGGCAAACGCAGAAATGGCACGTGAACTGTCCCTCCATCTGCATCACACTGCATGTAGTGGGGCAAAGCCGATCCACAGATCGGCAAGGGTTGACCGGTGCTACGTATTCTACAGGCTGAACTGCGGCGAGGCTGCTCTTTGTCGCAACTAGAATTGGAGAACATCGATATTTATTCATAAAGCATATTTCATAATATTAAGTTTCGATAAAATGAACGAGACTTCGTGCTGTTCGTGCTGAATGAATCCCCAATATTAAATGATAACAATTATGATAAAACAATATCTCCGTGCATTAATCCGTCAAAATGAGAAACATTTTGCAAAGTACAAAACTATGATTACTAGAGTTATAAAACGTTTTCTTATATTTATATATCATAGATATCAGGATATTTTGTTAATTTATATAGTCATAGAACGACACTTCGCGTATAACCTAGTCTGTTAGATGTATCTGTGCGAATTATGTTTTCCAGTCCAAGTTTAATGGTGCCTTGAAAATAAATCAAACAGCGGCCAACATAAAATATACTAGTCCGTATACCGTTGATGTGTCGAACAAAACCTACTATTTTAAATAATTGATCATTTTTATACTTAATTTAACTTAAATAAACAAGTGCTAATAACTTCCTTTTTAAAAGCGAAATTTAGAAGTAACATGAAAACGTATTGAACTGAGCATTAACGACCTGTTCGGCCATTCGGTCATGTACGTCGAGTTAAATTGAATTTGCATTGACGTCCTTTTTATACTGTGTTTATCTCAAACGAGGGTATGGTTATCTCAAACGAGGCTATGTTTTATCTCAAACGAGGCTATATTTTATCTCAAACAATGCGTATTTAGGCATATTTAGATTCCTGTAAGAAACTTAGATCATATTACATTTGTCAAGAATGAATTGCAAGACTACTAAGAACCCTTCTGGATTACGAAAGATGTAGCAAATATTCAAGGTCGAAATTTATTTGGACACTCTCTATGTAAGCACCATCCACCGTTAATGACCTTGGCCTTCAGTTTAACAGGAACAAAAGGTTTCTTCTATTCGATCATACGCAGTTAATAAGACGCTCGATCTATTTACGAACATGGTAGCTAGGAGTGTTTCTCGGTGCCAGTAATAAACTTTATATTGAAATCGTTATACATACAGTAGATATAATTTAATGCTGGGATATTCTTTTGGGTTAATCCTGAGGATATATTTTATATAAGCAATACATAAGTAAACATTACTTACGTAGACAGAGAACAATCCACATACATGTTTTTCCATATGTATGTACAAGCACATGCAGGGAACTATACATTTGATTCAACAAAATTCACTCCAATTAAAGGACTCTTGAAATAGTCCAGTATTATGACCTCAATGCAAATGACGTGATAAACGATGGAATTATTGACTTACTCACGTACAATTCGATGGCTTTCGTTTTATCTTTATGTGACTCGGTGCAGTCCACTATCTAGCCGGTAATATAATTTATCCATGAGCGGTCTGCTGTATAAAATATGTAATGAAAAGAAATTCTATTCTACGACACTATGTAGGCTGCGTCAACGACATTTACGGGATATATGGTTTAACGTCATCCTTTTAGGTTGATACGTTGAATGATGATTATCAGTCCACAAAGAGGCGTTCATGTTTCTATATCTTGTCCAAGTGATAATCGGAAATCGAGAGCGCGAAATGCTCGAGGTTTTACCACAAGTGGACCCGTTGTTCAAGTAACATGCACACTGTTCTAAGATAGGAACCAAACGTATTGTATGATCGTAGAAATATTTATCAGCATTATTCAAATTTATTATTCTGAAAACACTGTCTCTGTAATTCTGCAAAAGCCAGTCAAGTTTAATTAAGATTAATATTTAAGATTATGAGAAAAATGAAATGCTGGTCCAATTGCTGGAATAGAGCAAAAAATAAAACATTAAACAAAATATTTTATCTCAAATTGCCATACAAAAAGTCCTTCCCTTCTGCTGCTTGGAAGCATGAAGAAAAAGCCAAAGGCCAAAATTAATGATAGTTGACAGTCCAGGGATCAAGTCATGAACGTTTGATTTAAGGAGCAAGCGATTATATCGATGGAGAGGAGAATCCGGAAGTATCGTTTAGTATCGTTTATGGGAGAGCTTAAATAATAGGCTAGGAGTTTGTGGGACGGAATCCTTGGACGATACAGTAGCTTCTGCTTGTTAACCATTTTAACCAACTGTAAGGAAAATGTACTCATGATCAGAGTCAATTTCATGAAAGAAAATGTACTCATGATCAGAGTCAATTTCATGAAAGAAGAGGGTCGTTATTCTCCACATGATGTCCTACAAAAAGGTATAAAAAGTTTATATTTTGAAGATTTTCTCCATAACTGACCTTTAATTGCCAGCTTATAGGGTCAGGATTAGCCACCTCAGTCAAACAACATATATAAATAATTAAAAGAAACAATCAAAATCATTAATATAAGTTATTTTCAATGTGGTGTTAATTATGGTAAGCACATAAACACATTATCAGTCCAGATAAACTTTCATCACAATTTAAGTCAAGGACAGGGGTAAACTTGCTTCTGGATTTATTATTATTATTATTATTATTATTACTATTATTATTATTATTTTTAATTTTTTTTATACATTATTTAGGTGGACCGAATTATTATTTCCTTCTGTATGGATGTTGAAAGTGAGTGGACCGTTTGAATATTCATGTCTCTATTTCCAGGGGAGACAAATCTGTTGACTTTGTATATTAACTTATCGAAAATGCCATAGGTTGTCATTGCCCAATGTGAGCCATGGACGTATGCTTTCTATCAACGACTTACAAATATAATCCCTCTTGGGTGTGAAACAGCTGTTGCCATTGGCAATATTTAATGTATCGGAACTGATACTGAGCCTTTGTATATTATCCCAAGACAGATATTTGTCCGAAAATAATACCAGACAATAGCTTCACACATGTGTCAAAACGACGTCTCAACCCATTTATATACTTTTCCTTTCATGCCACATTAACTTTGTATAGTCCAGGTCCTTATATAGCGAATGTTCAACATATGCAGAATATTGTGCAAATGTTGACCAATTACACAATGCTAAATTGAATAAAGATAAACCGTAGCATTAATAGTACTGTTTGATTTGACTAGTACCCATTGTTCGAGATACGTTTGTGGCCTGCATCATTTCGCCAGATGATCCTCTTTTTCTCTCTCCAACATTTCAGATGTTTTTCCTAAATCATATCAGTCTTTTCTAATTGAGAATACTTCACGGAAAATATGAAATTATAACATCCTCAGTAGTATGTCAATTGGGCTTTTAAACTGTCTTACCGATTTGAGTCAACAACTTCTATGACGAAACCAGTTTAGCGCACGCAAGTAAAGAACGAATATATTCCCATCGATGTCAATTCGGGTCCGCGCTTGACGACATCTGGTTTTATACAAATTAAAGTCGCCACCGGTTTCGAATGGCTGTTCAGTCGAAAACCAATGGGGTCGTATGATTGATGATTGCTTGCGATCATACTTCGCGAGATCGGCGGGTTGCGATCGGGTCGCATAAAGAGTTTCCATTTCGCACCTTGGTGAGCCTCGCGCGAGAGAAACTCTAGCGGCGCCTCTACTTTACTCAGTTTTAATGCCTATAAATCTAAAATCAATACTACAACTTAATCAACTCACGGCATCCAAACAATTAATATTAAAGTTGTCAAAGTCAAGGGTGACGCAAGCGCAAAGGAGCGGTGGAATATTTCCATTGCTGATAGCGGTTGTGGCTCTCGCAGTAGAAAAAGTGGTTGCATTAAGGGCTAACGGTCTGGCATCCGGGATGGCTGTGAAAAAGGCAGCGTGTGGACGCATAGCGAATCGCAAGCCTCTCAAGGACGCAAAGCGTCTCAGAAAATAGAAAAGGTCTTCGACTACACGGAACAACTGCAAAATACCATTTGACCAATTTCTTCGGTGTGACCACCCTTTTGACGGTCATGAAAGTGATGCTTCTTTCCTTGCTGGCTTATTTTCATTTCCTTCTGATGACAAAATCAATCAAGCGCTTTTTAATGCTGGATGAACGTACGTCTCCCGCTAGTGGGAAACCGGCATCGTCAGTTTGGATTAGTCAAACAGACATGGAACTCAATGAGTCGCGTGCAGTATGACACCTAGACATCTATTGCATTTCATTCGTATGGGTTTACACCGCCACGTGAAGTTATTGATTATTTAACTAGGTGAGCTAGAAGTACCCCCAAAGTAACCGAAGTGAGAAAATAATTGAAGCGGAACAACATCTGCTAGATCAAATCATAAAGAAACCGTGAAACTCAAATATAAACGTGTGTTGTCGTGGTTGCTTTCTGCTGACTTAGCTCTGCGACCGTCGTCGACCTTTGTGTTGCCAGAATCGTGACCTGGTACGCCAACTGGAAATGTTGATCGAGCTGTATCAATAGCAAAAGGTAACAAAACTGCGCCGCAAAATAATTCCGTTGAGACTGCGTCCATGAGTACCGCTGATTCAGAAATTCTTGTCTCAATAACATTACATAACTCTACTCGCTGGCTATCGAAAATAAAATCATTACCACGGCTGATTTCGAATCCGTATTGGCGGAATGGAAGACTTCCGATGACTTCGCGTACAGATACTGAACCAAGTTTAAGACAGAACCAAAACTGGTAATTTATTAACATAGTGTAAAACTCGAGTAAACGGCCGATCACTACAGGCGCAAAGAAGATAATCCAAATCGGTAAGACCGCTCCGGTGGCCTAGTGGTTAGAGCGTCCGCCTCGGATGCGGGAGGTCGTGGGTTCGATCCCCGGTCGAGTCACACCAAAGACTTACAAAAATGGTACTAACAGCTGCCTCGCTTGGCGCTCAGCATTAAGAGGTTAGTGTTAGGACTGGTCGGCCTGGTGTCAGGATAATGTGACTGGGTGGGACATCATGCTACATGTCTGTGGCATGATGCCCCAGTGCTAGATATCACTATAAACTGCCACGCTGCAGACATCGTAGCGATATGACTGAAAAATTGTTAAAGCTACGTTAAAAAATCCAAATCACACGAATCACACACACCAAATCGGTAACTTCATAAAATAGCCGTGTATGATCCAATCGCGATCGCAAGCAATTGTCAAGTAAACACATATGGCACCTTAGATTCTCGACTGAATAGCTATTCGAAACCGCCACGGGTTTAATTTGTATAAAGCACGGTGGCTGCATGTGCGCCGACCTACTTTCGCGTCCAAGGGAATACATGCGCGTTTCATTCGTGTGCGCAAAGAAAGGTAAAGTCGTGAGTTTAGAAAGTGTTGATCCAGAGCGGTCGAACCAGTCATAAAGCACCATTGTTACGCTACTTCGTCGGGGGGGGGGGGCTTTCCTTGTCTCATTCACATGCTTGTCATAGACGTATGAGGCGTCGGATGTTTTCAAAAAATCTGACGACTTGACGTTTGGTAGGAAAAACTATTATGTTGTTTCTGAACACAGTTGTAAACTTCAGAGAATATTGAATATTCATGATATGGTGAAAACTAAGTGAGGCTCTATGACAGACAGATACAGAAAGAAATAGATGATTTCTCTTCTTTGGAAATAATCTTTTCAAGTGGCATAGAAGAATAAACAATGCAAATGTTTACTGTTTAAAAGTCACATTAAAGTGTGTATATTTCATACTATGGCACCGATCCATTTATTCAAATTAGATTTTTATTACTAGGTAGTCCTGTTGTTCTGGCCATTCTTCTGATGACAGAGATAAGCTTGTTCATACCAACTGGTTGAAATTCTAACCACTGACCAGTCAACTTTATGGTTTAGGATTTCATTTCATGGCGATATAAAAGGTTTTTACCTTTTTTGCATTAATTAGCCGGGCATAACTGGGCATATTGTCGGTAGATGTTGAGACGGCAACGTTTGAGCCTTTCCCGAGTTGATCAAATAAATAGTTTTACTACCCTGACATCGCTATGGTTCTCCTTCTGTATAATTTTGATCTGCCTATCTTGGAACTCTTGATAATTCTGTCCTCTGGAATCAATAAACAACTTGACCCAACTCACCCCACCTTAACCCACAATACATATCAGTATGGTCGGCAGAATACAAGAAGACCAAAATTAACTTTTGAATTTTAAGCCAGAAGGTGTTAGTATATGTATCTTTGTTTTGACTTTTTAGTCAGAAGGTGTTAGTGATGGTCTCTGCGTATTTAAACCAAAAGGAATTAGTTATGTGTGTGTGTTATGTGATTTGGATTTTTTAACGTAGCTATAACAATTTTTCAGTCATATCGGTACGATGTCTGCAGTGTGACAGTTTATAGTGAGGTCTAGCACTGGGGCATCATGCCACAGACACGTAGCATGATGTCCCGCCCAGTCACATTATCCTGACACCAGGCCGACCAGTCCTAACACTAACCTCTTAATGCTGAGCGCCAAGCGAGGCAGCTGTTAGTGCCATTTTTGTAAGTCTTTGGTATGACTCGTCCGGAGA
Source organism: Megalonaias nervosa (assembly GCA_016617855.1). NCBI lineage: Eukaryota > Metazoa > Mollusca > Bivalvia > Unionida > Unionidae > Megalonaias > Megalonaias nervosa. The sequence goes on from JAECUM010076896.1 coordinate 21,071, forward strand.
TCGAACCCACGACCTCTCGCATCCGAGGCGGACGCTCAAACACTAGGCCACCGGAGCGGTTAAAGGAATTAGTAATTTTATCTATGTTTTTAAACCAGAAGGTGTTAGTGATGGTATCTGGAGTAACTTGGCTCATCTAACTGGTGTTCATAAAAATGGAATTTCATCAAGAGTGAGGAAATGTGATAATGGATTCAGCTGCCTTTGTTTCTAACTAATGATAGAGAATTATAAAGTTTTAATCCTGGATTATATTGGAGCATGGCTGATAATAGTAGGCAGAATTAATATTTAATACAAATGATAGTATTATTTGAATCAAATACTAATTCTGCCTACTATTATCAAGCATTCTCCTATAGAATCTAGGGTTAGCACTTTTCG
>JAECUM010076901.1:0-22333 GCA_016617855.1 Megalonaias nervosa
TGCTGCAAATTAAACAACCAGTATAAATATTATTAATAATGGTCGTTATAGGCGAACCTCACTCTGCTAGATTAGCAAGAGAACGACTAGAAGCAATTAGAAAATATTTACCTATCCGTGATGCTGTCAAACGACAATTACAAGAACGTCAGGAATCTCATGTTGAATTTGAAGAGGATACAAAACAATTATTTAAACCTATTACAGAGACAACTAAACCTCTTCTTCCTGCTTTAGAGAAAACCGCTGAGGCAACTGGAAAAATAGCAGAAAGAACTAAAAAAACAAAAAGGATTTTACGGGGACTTCCAGCTGAAATAGCTGCTGCTCAACCAATGCAAGAAATACTTGAAGGTATTGACCAAGCTCGTGCTGAAATAGGCGATATAAAAGATCGTATACCGGAATCAGAAAAAGAATCAGAAGCAAGAGCCAGGGTTAATTTGATTGATAAGTTTACTGAAGAATCTATTAATTTTATTAGAAAAGCTGATGATCTAAAATTAATTGATATTGCTGTGAGAGGTTATTATAATCAAAAACAATTTTTAAAATCTGAATTTGTTGGTGATCCCGCAAATGAGGATACTTGGCACAAATGGATATATCGTATACGCTATAACGTTAATCAAGTTCGAAAAAACGATCCAAATTTTACTGACTATAAAAATAAGATAAATAACTATATTGCACAACAACGATCACCAATACTATTACCACCACTACCACAGCAATTGATAAAATCTCCAAAACAACAAAAATCAAGCAAAAAGGAAGAGGAGGAAGAAGAATATTGGCCGTCAGACACCTCTTCTGGTAACGTAAGTGGAAGTGGATTTACTACTCATGGAAGTGGTCTTATTACCTGTCCTAATAACGTTATCTCTGATGTTGAACGACTAGAAATCCTCATTGGAGGAAAACGAGCTGGTAATAATTCCCCAGAAATAATTAATGAAGCAGCCGATATTTGCAGACGGTTATTTACTGGCGGTATCATGGACGTTGATGTTTATCATTCTCTTATTAATGAAATTGCCGATGACTACTACAGCGACTAAGTACGCAATTAAATACAATTACTATAATAAAATGATCGTACACGGTACTCACCGTGGACCAACCATGGTCAGGGTAATAAACTCACGATTACCAGTATACAAAACAACCTACGGAGATGGACTAGGTGATGTTGTTCAGGGTCTATTTAGAAGGATAGCCCCAAAAGCAATACCGATTGCAAAGCAACTGGGAATGAAAGCTATTGATGTTGTTCGTGAAAAATGTATTGGTGCTATGGGTAATCTCGCTGGTAAAGCATTTTCAGCGATCAAAGATAGACTAGCACGATTAATACGACGAAAACCTCAACCAGTAAAATTACCTAGTACTGAAGTAATGCCTGCAAATGTCAGTAAAAAAATAAATCAGGTTGCTAATCAAAGATTAGCGGAATTAGCTGGTATACCATCATCAGAAGGAGAGAGAAATATAGCCGCTAGTTTGATAGCAGGAAGTGGTCTTCGTTTTAGACGATAATAATTATAATAAAATGTTCAAGCGCATATCCGATCCTGCATTTGACATGGACGCACCAGTGCTCAAGGATGAGTCTGCGTGATTATCAATATTATTCTTATGATGCACGAATTCCGGATCAACGTGGACGAATTGAACTACAGGTTCATGATACAAGTAGGTACTTTTTACCCGCTGAGGCGTTTATTGAGGTTGAAAGTGAGATTTAAAATAATGCTGCTCCTGCAGCACCAGTAGCATATGGAGCTGATGTTAGGGTTGGTTTTGTTAATAATGGTATTATGGCGTTATCTGATAGCGCAACGTACATGATTGACGGAAAAAATATTGAATCAATTCAGAAGGACGTTGATGTTGCAACGACAATACTTGGTCTAGCACGATACAGCGACGATTATTCAATAATGTTTGCGAAGGATACTTCTGACCACCCTGATAACAGACAGCATAATTTAGTACAAACGCCACGGAATACTGCATCCGATCCACAACCAGCGGGAATGATAGCACGGCCTGGTGCTGAATTTTCGTTGTTGCAAAGTGTTAATCCCAATTTCAACTTAGGATTTGCAGCACGTCGATCAATGTTAAAAGGTGACAGGAGAACATTTTCATGTTCAATTCCACTTTCACATATATTTGGATTTTGCAGAAACGTCAGAAAAGTTATTTTTGGAGCCAAACATACGGTTGTGCTTCTACGAAAAGCAACCGACAATGATGCAATATGGCGACCTATTGGTGATCCTGGTAAAGTAATTCTTACTAAGCTTTCATTATGGATGCCAGTGATGACTCCAACAATATCTGAAGAAGATCGGTTAATATCTTTTATGAGTCAAGGTGGTAAATCAGCGTTATCATGGTTGACAATGACCACAGATGCTATCCAGAGTAATATTAATGGTTTATTTACATGGCAGATAGCTTCTCAGCAAGGTGTTTCTGCACCACGACATATATTTATTGCATTTCAAGATGCTGCACGGGTGGATGATCAAACACGTAGTATTATGATATTTGACAATCTTGGTGTTTCCGAGGTTTCCTTAAGAATAAATGGACATCAAGAACCATCCGAAGATATTCGATCAAAATCATGTAGCACGTGCATATCATCGATTGATGACGTTCATGGGCCGTGATCAAAATATTGATACTGGTTTACAAATATCACAGTTAGATTTTACAACTTTATATCCAATTTATTACTTTTCGCTTGAACATTTAGATTTAACCAGACAACCTGTAGTCGATATACATTTTCGAGCTCGTGTGACAATAGGAGCTATTGCCAATTACAGAGCAATTGCTGTTATACTCAGCGATAAATCAATGTTACTTGAAGGTGTTGGTGGACGAATGGGAGTAGTTGATGCTCCAGTAGAAAATATGTAACACGTAATTAGATCGTTTATGAATATTATAATGTCGTATAATCACGTTAGTGTCAGTCTGACTCCTGGTCAGATTAAAAGCATACAATCAGCATCAAAAAATGATTGTGGATTAAAAATATTGCTAAAGAAAGAGCAGATGAGCGGTTCAAATAAATTATCTCTTACAGAACGTCAGCTCAGTCATTTCAGTGAAGCCAAAAAATCAAATAAAGGTATAAAACTTAATCTTTCTGCGGGTGCCATTAAAGACATCGTTAAGACGGGTGGTATATTTCCACTTCTTGCAGCTATACCAGCATTAATTGCCGCTGCAGCCCCAGCTGTTGCAAAAGCAGCTGCATTAGGCGCTGTTGGAACCGCTGCTGGAATGGCATTAAAGAAAGCAACCGGACAGGGAATTATGCACGCAGAAAATTTAAAAAAAGATCACGACAAAAACAACACGGAAGACGTCTAAGAACACCAAACGTACCACAGCCGGGCCGTCTAAGATTATCAGGCCCAGCATACGGTCGGGGTCTAAGATTGCCAGGGACTCCACATTCATGGTACGGAAAAGGCCTAAGATTACCAGGGACAGTTTACTAATATCTCCTATGTCCAATTTTGATTTACTAGATGCTGCTAAAAAAATTAAAAATAAAAAATTTTAGAGGAGTTTTTATGCGTGATCAATTACCAAAACAATCAAACAATATTGAAACCGGTATTATTAATCTCGACAAAAACTCTTGTCCAAGCACACATTGGGTTGCATATGCAATTGATCCACGTGGAATTATTTATTTTGATTCATATAAACTAGCTCCACCAAAAGAATTCTTAAAGTATGTTAGCGGCGATCAAAGTACTCCAATATGGTATTCAACGCTACCAACACAAACATTAACTGATTCACCAATATGTGGTCGAGAAGTACTTAACGTACTTGATGCTGTATCAAAATCAACAAAACCACCTCACAAAGTTGTATATGAATATACTACGTTGTCACATTTAAACAGACATTAGTAAATATAATGGTGGATATTTATGGAAGATCTTCTCGTGGTAAAGCTCAGCAGCAAGCTGATTTATCTAAATACGCAACTCTCGATCAGCTCAGAAATGAGATTGATGATTTATTAAACATAACCAGTGTTGATCAAAATGAAGTCGTTGTTTTTCAGGATAAGGAAGGACGATTAAAAACTAGTAATATACAACTACCAGATGTACTTATACGAGTTCCTAATGCGGTTGTTAATAATATTGTTACTTTTACTGATCAGGGTAAAATACAAGATTCCGGTACGTCAGTCAGCCATTATATTAAGAAAGCTGGTGATTTGTTCACGGGTAACATTATTATGAATCAAAATAAAATTATAGACCTTGGAAACCCAGTCACAGATACAGACGCTGCAACAAAAAAATATGTCGACGATCAAGAATCTAAGTACGTATTGGCCAACGGCGGTATAATGCGTGCATTTCTTAATATGAATAATAATGGTATTAACAATCTTAGAACCCCAGAATCTGATTTTGATGCTGTGACGAAGAAATACGTCGATGATAAGGAAATTCCTCTAAAAAAAATCGATGACGAAATGACTACACTCAGTAATACTTTTTCCAGACATGTAGAAACGTTCTTAAATTTTCGTAGAAATATAACCAAAACCATTAAAGATTTTTTTGGGGAACAACCAACCGTTGACATAAAACTAGCCGACGTTAACATGAAACTCAATTATATTGTCAGTGGAATACCTAATATTGTTCAAAAAACTAATCTGATTAAAATTCCACACGGACAAATTAAAAATATCGTATATACAGTAGCATCAGGATCATCAACATGGACACCGCAAAATAACACACTCGAACATACCGTAGAAGTAACTGGGTTATACAGATTATCTATGTACGGTTTGGAAATTACTGCGGCAACTTCATTATCACCAAATGTATATCATAATCCTCTATTGGTGATGCTAACCAAGAATATCAAAGAAATCTTTACGTTAATATCAACGGAAATACCTCCGAGACGTTACTGGTGGTGCCTAGAATTCGTAACTGAAACTTAATTAAATGACGTTGTAAGTATAATGGATCAACCACAGTCTCGCATCGACGTTCAACGTTACAGATGGAATCAGGTATGTGAGCGTTTGACTAAACTAAATAATTTTATCGATTATTATAACACGAAAATAAAAAAATACAAAAGGCGTATAGTTGTTATTGATGTAGTTGTTTACTCGGTTTCTGCTGTTATTGCTGGAACAGGATTATTATTATCAACATTGACGATGACAGCACCTACCGTTATAACCATCATTGTTTCAGCATCAACGACTATTGCTGGTGTTCTCGGTATTATAGCTAAAAAGATAGATACTTGTACAAATGCTAAATTGCACGATTATATGATTAAATTACATACAGTGGCAGAGGCATGCTCTAAACTATCTTTGTATATTTCTTCGTGTGTTAGTGATGGTGAAATATCCGATACTGAATTCGCGATGATGATGAAAACCTATGATGACGCATTTAAGGTGATCGCTAATGATTTTAACGAATTAAATAACAACGATAATAATAATGACAGACAGGGAGTTACTTCAGCAGATCGTCACTAATACGACTCCGTCAAAAACCATTATGATATCATTAAGTTCGACCAATCCGGAATTTAGTGTCAATTTTCCAACATCAATTCCTGCAAAAGAAATAGCATTAGCACAATTGCGAGTTTATTATAGCTGGCCAAATATTAGATCAAAACCATTTGGTGGACTACAGCCAAATAATTCGCTGGTATTCGCTAATAAGAATAAGCCTGATGGAACTCCTGACTGGCAAGTAGTTGCTATTCCAACGGGCAGTTATCAAATAGAACAGATTAATGATGAGTTCCAACGCAGAATTAAATCCATCACAGGAAAAGAATCAAAGATAGCAATTACTGTTTACGAACCAACATTATCAGCGGTTATTGAAATAAATTCTCCTGATTATGCTGTAGATATTTATCAAAGTTCGATTAGATCAGTATTAGGCTGGCCTGAAGTTGCTCCAGTTTATCAAGGACCACCAGAACCACAACGATCTGATTTCGTCATAGATAAAAAAATATTTATAAAAACACCAGAATACCGAAAAACTTATCCATTTATGGAGAATCTGGCTCATCGTGATTATACTCATTATACTCATTTTATAGATTTCGTTCCAGGTAAAGGTACAACAGGTATAACAAGAATAGCGACAATTAACGTTGAAGAAATTAACTCAGAATCTAGTTCAATTAAATCTGAACACGAACGTGTACTTAATGATCTAAGAAATTTATTTTCCAGCATCAACACTTCCTACAACGATGATTTAAAAAATCAAATAGTTGAAACAATACAGCATTTGAATCAAGTTGCATCAGACTTAGAATATGCAAATAAGGCTATCGTTGACAGAGAAAAAACATTAAACGCACTGGTAAATAGATTTTTTACTGACTATATAGTCAATGAAGACGACCCAATTCAGCGTGTAAGTTATAAACGTTTATTTAAAACAGTGTTTCTTAAATATTATGGAATCACAGAAGAACAGCTACCAACATTTCTAATTCCGGGATTTAACTCTGAGGAGCTAAAGAAATCGGTTAATGATCTTATTGATGAACATTTTAAAAGAATATGTGATTCATGGAAAAGATTAATACCTACACCAACTATTCTTAAATATAATAATGAGGTCGCCATATCTCACCTGGTATTGTTAATATAACATCAACGATCGCGGTCAATCTAGTATGTGACGTAATTGATGACAGCTATCAAGTAGATCTTTCAAAGTCTAACCAGGCCCAACAGGGGTATATATTATATGCATTTAGCCCTCAAGTACCGCCCGGGTGGTTAATTATATCTGAGCCAATTAATCCAATTTATCTACGTGTACATAATCCATTATTGTCAAGAATAAATTTCAAACTTACTGACCAGACAGGATACATTTTGGATCTAAGACAAGAATCACTTAATATTAATTTGTATATACGCTCGTAGAACGTCTGAGTAAATAATCAGAGGAAAAAAATAATCTGATTTTTAATAATCTGATTTTTAATAATCTGATGAGTAAATGTATGAAATAGTTAGACATTTCTTTATCTGATGGGTAAATAGGTATTCTAATTCATGAAATATTTAGAAATTTCTTTATCTGATGGGTAAATAGGTATTCTAATTCATGAAATATTTAGAAATTTCTTTATCTGATGGGTAAATAGGTACTCTAATTCATGAAATAGTTAGAAATATCTTTATCTGATGGGTAGTTTACTAATCAAAATTAATAAAAATCTGAATAATAATCAATTCCTATGATTAAAGCAATTGTATGTATAATAAAGCGAGATAACTCTGCTATCTCTCTCTGCAGAGTAAATTAAACGATTATGTCCCTTACTACTACGTTCGATTTACAGACAACAAATACATCTTGTTTTTCGTTAATTATTTAGTGATTTATTTGTTTTCTGTAAGCAATCAGCTGTTAGTAAAACATCAATTTGTAATAGAAAAGGATATTTATGCACCTTTTGACTCTGATGACTTTAAATTCACGTCAGTTTTATATACCAAGTACGTAGAGTTATTTTTAGCTCTAACACATGTATTTTGACCTTAACGAACGATAACTCATACGTGCGATTATTTTATGAATTTTGAAAAATTGAAGTAAATTCACGCTACAGTTCTACATTCTATTAGTAATACAAGTTCTGTGAGACAGCGCAAATATTTTATATATACTTAAATTTAACTGTATTATTGATAAGAGAGCGATGGCCGAAGTGGTAAGGCGTTTGGACGTAGATCGAAGTTGTGCAGACTCTCGTGTGTTCGAGTCTCCAAAAATGCTAAAGATATTTTATCTTGCATTTGGCGACGGATGCTATTTATAATTGGGGTACGAAACCCAACAGAAAAATAATACAACTTTCCCACCATGTAACCACGTGGTGGGTGTAATTTTGCACTCCCCGGGGTTTTATATGGGGGGAGAGTTGTATAAAATCTGTTGGACGTAGATAAATCCCCCCCCCTTGTATTCCGTCCATAGTTAAGTTTATGTTTGTGCCGTCTGCAAAAATCAAAATCATCACCATTTGTATATATTCATGTTCATACAATCATATGTCATTAGGATAAGTTTATGTTTGTGCCGTCTGCAATGTATATAATCATAATCATCCTCAAAACAGTCCCCTGACCTTCTGAGCCTGCTAGGATGTCATATGGCAACCTAGGGGTTCACATAGGGTTATGGGGACTACATTTTTATAATAATTATTCAGAGACTGATATTATTTTTTATTTTAAAGAAATATTTATATATATAATGAACCAAGAAAACATTAATGATATTATTTCTGCTATTAAAAAATTAAAACATAACGGAATAAATCTCTCTGATAATCTTGATCCTGAGAAAATATTATGCGATTATGAAATATTAAAACAACGAAAAATCGACAATAAATACACATTACCATCCAATTATAAATTCGTAAAATTAATCTATCAGTCTATGTTAGAATCCTTGGCAATGGTAAATGAAAAACAGGTAAAGCTATTTGCGCCTCTTGCACGTTCGATCGAAAATATTAGATCCGAACTATCTCGTGAATACGAGAAAAAGAAGATTGTGGACAATCGTGTAATGCAATTAAGAAAAATTATGTTATTTGATTCTGTCAAAAATGAAAGTGACACTGAGAGCAGCGACGGTGAAGGTACCCATGGCAAAATATAGAGTCGAACTATATACAGTATAAAAAAAATATTTATTTATCAAGAGTACAGAGTTAGATATATTCAAATATTATCGACTGATCATATTTTATTGAATATGCAGATTTTTGTATATGATCAGCTACATCACGTACTGATTGTGGATGTATGCTAAAATATCTGGCAGCTGCATTAATTGAGGGAAAAGTCATTTCTTGATCTGTTTCTGTATTTATGGATTTAATGGATCTCTTTCCGAATAATTTACATTTTCCAGTATTTCCACGTGCAGAATTCTGACTTTGTGTAATAGCTTGCAGGTTAGATAACCGATTATTTTTGGGATCTCCATCAATTTGATCAACTACAAGTCCATTTTCAACTACTCCACGAAAACATTCGAATATGAATATATGAGAGCGATAATGTTTTCCCCCAGCAGTCAATCTAAAATAACCTTTATTATTAAGACTACCGACTGGGTTTTTCAATCTGCAGTGTCTGATTACACCATCTCGGGATGCTTCATAATTTGTATATACTGGATGTTTAACAAATTCGTGTTTCTCATAGTACTCAATTTTCAATTTTCTTATAATATCATTGTCGATCATTTCATCATAAGTCTGATTTGTCTGAGTCATTATATATATAATATTATTTGTCTAAATCATTGTTTTGAAATCTGGTCAGATAATCTTCTACGGTTTTTATAGGAGATTTACCTGACAATGTCAAAGTATTATTTTTTTTTGTCATAATATCGTTTTAATTCCCTGTATTTTTTTCCGCCACATTTTAAACACAATTGAGTTTTTCCTCTTACTCCAACACCGCATTGCACACATGGTATTGGTCCTGTACTTCCATTTTTGATACTTTGCGCATGATTTCCGCAGTATTTGTTCACGCACGATCTATTACAAGGAGAAGTATATCCAATTTTGAGCCAAGCACATTTGTTCTTTGTTTCAAGCATTATATATATACTAAAATTTTAATTTAAATATTTGTCTTAATTATATGAACGAATTATCTGCAATTGAACCTAAAAGAGCTAGATTTGATCTTGACAGACTATCAGAATATAAATTTAGTATTTTGATGCAAGATCTGGCATTAACGGATGAGGATATAACCGAACGTATCCGTGAAGCCAAGAATGAATTTCGTAATAGTGGTGCTGCTTATGTCTGGTCAACATTCAGAGTCGGAAATGTTACTAATATAATGAATGACAAACGAGGAAGAATAATTATTAATCACCTTGATGATCAAAAATATTTTATTTTAATAAAATTTATTGTAAATACAGAAGAAAATACTTGGATTATTCGTGACAAGCTTGATCCAGTCCGCATACAGTCAGGAAATAATATTGTTCTTTTGAGTAATAAATCTAAACCCGGAATACTAACCGGTGTTGACAAATTATATTATGAACCTGCATATCCAGTTACTGCGGTTGTATATGCAATATATCCGCTGAATAATAAACCTGACGTCGGGGATCTCAAGCCGATGAGACTGTCAGAGTCAAGAATAAACTGTGTACCTGAACGAGTTACAGAACATTTCATAAACGCGATACGTGGTAATGGTTTAACAGATTTACGACGTAAAAAAATAAATACGTGGGCAGAATCAGTTAAAGATACTGGAGCATCTATCAGAGATGTTGCTGATCTAGAAAAGAAATTAAGATTTCCAATAACAGTGAAGACGTTAACCGGAGAGATTTTGTATAAACCAAAATACATAAAAAATGGAGCTCCGATAGATATTATTGATCATAATTCGCATGCGTGGACCTCAGCAGTAACAATATTTCCACGAGATAGAACGGTTAAATTTTATGATGGTCATATATTTGATTTTATCAAAAATATCAGTAAAAGTGACCCTGTATCCGTTTGGTTATTTCAAAGTTCAGAATATGATTATTACGATCAGTTTGTACGGCCTAATGGTGATATTTACCGTACAGAATCTCTTAATGTAGAAATGGAACATCTTGCGCTGAAATATACTTCAGACGATGTCAAAGTTAGACAATTATTAAATAATTGTTTTACAGTTCCATCTGTAGCGGCTCATTTCGCTCAGGAGAAAAATTTATGGAAACCAACACGATCGGAATTTCTTGAAGATATCCATAAAAGCTGCGTAGAATATGGACACGGAGGATTGTGGAATACTAAATATAAGTATAATGACGTTATATCCGTCGATATGGTAGCGTGCTATCCTGGAAGTTTTCTTGGATACGGAGAATGTTCTGAATACTTTAAGAGATTCGGACATCCATCACACGAGATGACCAGGGTTGCGATAAACGGACATTTACCAGAATTTGACTTAACCGGATTTGCGTGTGTAGAATCATTTGAGTTTGCAGAAAATCTCCATCCGATTACTTATGCTTGGTTTGGAAGACATTTTTCAGAAAAAATGTTGGGTTCCAATAGTACTATTGCGATATATGCTTGATGTTGGAATTTTAACATTATTGAAGGTGAGTGAGGCAATTATATCATATCGGTTACAAAAGCAAATTTGGTTACCAGAACCAAATAGATTTAATATCGATGATGCCAGGAAAGAATTTCCTGATCTTAATGAAGATGACATTATTAAAATTACCAGTAATATACGTAAATGCAGGGACGAGCACGATGAAAAACTTGCAAAAGATCTTGGTAGAAAGATAATAGGTAAATTTACTCAAGGAGGAGCATATGATCATAAACGACACTGTACAAGATTGATTATGGACGATGCTGAACTCGATTTTATAATCGCTGATACAACGGAAAAAAAACACATTTATAAATAGGAGTAATGCTTATTTGTCAGACGGAACCAAACTAGGTACAATTGTGAGTTATCTTGATGGTGACTCACCGCAATTTACTCATTTAAGATCATCGATGTTGGCATATGTTTCTATAAATCTACTGTCTATGATAAATAGATTTCCTCGTGATGCTGTCAGAGTCGCCACGGATTCGTTTTATATAAATAAAAAATATACGGATTTGTTAAAACCGCTACTTGGTAATAGTGAATGGGGATCATGGAGAATAAAACAAGAAAATATACTTAGTTATTCTGAATCTGCCGACGTTGAAATTAAGGAAATATATTACAAAAATAATAATCAAGTATTAAAGTCATCAGCACCATCTGTATATGATCCTGTGGCTAGACATAAGACTGCTTATCTTAACGGATGCGGTGGTTCAGGTAAATCAACACGTGCGATTAAATTATTCATGAATAATAATTCAGATATAATTGTTTTGACACCGACACATAAACTCGCCAGAGAAATAAAAGAACGAGGAGAAAAATCATGTACATACCATAGTTTCTTTAGATGGTGTGGAGACACATGGACTCCTGAGCGAATGGGTGAGAAATATATACCTAAATATATTATATGGGACGAGGTAGACACGGTGTCGTTAGAAATATTAAAAATATTTCTTGATTGGTTATTGACAAAGAATACTGCTGTAATAATGTGTGGTGATCATGGTCAACCACCACCCTTTATTGGTCAGTCTCCACATGAATGGCTGAAGAATAACGTAGATTATTATGAAGAAATAAATGATGACCATAGAGCTTTTGATGAACCGCAGAAGGAGTTTAAAAGGTTAATCAGACTACAACCAGACAGAGTACAATGTGAAATAATGCGAGGAGTAATTCCAGAGACTTCTATGAATGATTTTCTGAGTTTATGGAATCCCGCTGATTTAACAGTTGCAAGTAGAAAGATAGTTCGTGATGAACTACAGGAGAAATTATTTCTGTTACATAAAGAAAAGTTTTCAGATCTACCTGTACCATTATGTTATCGCCCAGCAGATACTCGACGACAGAATATTGATGTTGAAATTCCTGGTGGTGGAATACAGAATCTTGTCTTGAATGATATTGTTTTAGTCGATATTAATAATGTTGAGAATGCGCTGAATATGAATCACCGTGGACGTTAGGATACGCTATAACTATTCACTCGTCACAGGGGTTAACTATTTCTGATACAAATATCTGGATTATAGATGATCGGATCGAATGGTCAAATTTAGTCTATCTCGCAGTTTCTCGAGTTAGAAGAATATCTCAACTACATAGGATTATTATGAATTTTACAGAAAATAATAATCAAACTGTTAATAATGACGTAATAAGAAAACAACTATCTGGTTATAAGCAATGTGACAAAAAAAATAAGCGTGACTTTGATATTGATACTGAATTTATTATAACACTAAAACAACTACAGAATAATCATTGTGCAAGCTGTAACGCAGTAATGTTATGGCAATATTCGAATAATAATCCAAGACAATTTACCGTAGACAGAATTAATAGTGATCTTGGTCATACACGTGATAATGTGATGCTGACCTGTCTTGAATGCAATCGACTTAGAGGTTCTGGTTATGTAATTGTATGTGGTGGTAATTGTGTGTCTTTAGGAATTACCTGTAATTGTTCACGCACAAATCCACGTTGAGGGGCTGTCGAATCCAGTCTGTAGATTGGAGGTCTACCAGTGGATCTAACCACACTAGAAATTGTATGTGTAGTCACACTCTATATAGGATCGGTTGCTCTTTTTCTACCACCCTCAAGTTCCCCAGGCTCATATAAATATCTTACAGTTACATTACCTAATACTGGTTGAGGTTGTTGTCTGTCATTGCTACGGGGTATATATTTTTTTGTAATCGCATTAGAAGGTTTCATGGAAGTTGAACGAGTAATTTCATTATTTAACGCAGCTATCACACTTGGTAACCTTGTAACCCATTCTCGAGATCTCTCACAAGACTTAAAGTCAGTAGATATTTCTTTTGCGTATTGATATTCAAATAACCGCTCAGCAAGTGTTCGATTAAATCGTTGAACAATTGCCTGATCACGATGAATTTCAGTATGTCCTCGTCTGATTTTAACGTTATGTTTCTTCATCAACGATAATACTGCACCAAGAAATTCTTTGCCAGGATCAACCTGTAATAGCTGTGGCCATCGCAAAGGTCCTCGCTGATAAATTCGCTCAAACGCAGATGCAACTTCAGATGCTGTCTTTGTTGATAATGGTTCCGCTTCTTTATATCTACTTGCAACGGCAACGACAGTTAATGCGTATTTGTATGTGCGTGATTGACGTCTACCAATTTTAATGGTGTCATGTGGTAAAAATAAAATATATGCTTGATGAACTTCATTAGGGACGCTGACATCAAAATGTGCATACTGAATTTTTTTAGGTGGTGGTAGATAAATTTGCCATATTGCCTGTCGTGCTAACCACGCTGCAGCAACAGAACGTGAAACTTTTGCTACTTCAGCAAGTTTACTAATAGCTGATCTGCCTCTCCAATATCCTCTTGGGCTATAATAAATGGATTCCATTATAATAATTATATAATTAATTACCAGCCCCTAACATTATTTTACCTTTCATGGCAGATTTTACTAGAAAACTAGCGAGTTTTTCTCTGACAGATTTATTAGGTATAGAATTTAATGCATGAATCAATTTTACATCTGCGAGATGCCGTTGTTGTAAATCTTTATTTTTATACGCAACATCATGAACACGACACGCTTGATCAATCTTATTTATTGGATACTCTCCTGATCTTGGTTGATCTTGATCATCAAGTCGAATATCAAGTCGAGTTCCGGGACCGCAATAATTATATCCAGTAAGATGTTTCTCACCGGGGTATTTAGCCCATGGAGTTCCATGTAATTTTCCTAATAAAGCGGCAATATCTCCACCTGTCTTTGTTTTGACAAATTTGTATTTCTTCGTACCGCATTTTACACATTTGCCTGTCAGAGCACGTCGTTTATTCTTCGTTGTTACCGTAGTTAATTCAGCAGTAGGTGTAGGAATTTTACATCGAACACAATATAGACTCATATTATTAATAATATGGATGTAATTGATTTTTCGGCGACACGAAAACAGGAACCAGTAAAACATCATCCAGCATTACCAAATTCGATAAGGATGATTATAATAGGTCCATCTGGATCAGGTAAAACACAACTATTATTAAATTTAATAATGAGATGGTTAAAATGGAGTAAACTGTATTTAGTAGCACCATCTGTAGATGATCAACACTGTTACGAAGTACTTAAAGATTTTAATGAAAATGCAAAATTGCTGAATGAAAACGGTAATGATGTTGTTGACTTTATTACCGATATTGATGAGGCCCCATCTGTAGATGACCTAGATGGATTTATTAATAATTTAGTGGTGTACGATGACATTATGCTGGACAGACTATCAAATCCAGCTAGAATATTTTCTCGAGGTAGACATAAAAACACGGACGTGATTTATGTTAGACAACGATATACACAAATATCTAAAGTGATCAGAGACAACTGCAATATTTTAGTCATGTTTCATGGAGTAGATAATTATACTTTACAGAATATTTATTATACTTGGTGTTCAGGGGATATGGATATGATTAAGTTTAAAAACTTCTTTTCAAAAGCACAAGCTGTTCCGTTCGGATTTATTACAATAAATTTACATGATCCAAGATCCAGATATCGTATAGGTCTGGATAAAATCTTTGGTTAATTTACAGCAGCAGGCAGGGTGAACGACAAAAATTGAGTGACCCGCGAGTAAACTAAACGCATTATAAAAATAAAAACAAAAAAGTCGAAAATAAAATAACAAAAATGAGCTAACTAAAATGATTTATTATCCGTTTTTTCAAACTATATGGTAATAATAAAAGTTAGGAGGTTCGGTTTAGCGTTATTGACATTATTTTTTCAGCCCCTGTAGGAACCTTTATTTTATGAAAAACTTGATCGAAACCAATTTGTAGGGTTCACCCTGCCTGATGCTTATAGATATACATAACAATACCACAATAGAAATTCTGGGCAAGGTTTATCCTGCAGTTATATACCACAACATAAATTTGGCCATTAAGGCGGATATTTATTATGATGGGTGGTTGCAATCTTTGGATATAAACAATCATCATGGAATTAAATACGTCTGTCAAACGTTCCTTAGCTATTTCTGCTCTCAATACAAACTTTCAAATTAAAATTATTGTGTGTACGTGTTGATGACTAAATCGATATTACCCTAGATGAAGATGTTACCCACTTTGAAAATTAGAAACCTATATTTCAACGTCCAAATTTGGGAATCTTGAATTGCTCCTCACATCGACATTGTAGCAGATCTTCTCAAGGTACAGTGGCAAAGCATGTTGCACATTGAAGCATCAAAAACATGTTTTACGCGATTTCTCGATAATATTCTTTTACAGTAGAAGTGGTACCAACAGTATATTTACAGAGTGATCATGTTTTCGCAATTTGTTTTTATATCACCAGAAATGTTTCATATGTCGTTTTTGTTAATACGTGCCGACGTTGACCGATTATTTAATATGGTAAATGACTGAAACAAGGAAAGGACGCACACTGATTGCAGTTGCTGGGACGGACAAAACACAGATTGAGCAAAGTTAGCAAAAAAAAAAAAAAAAAAACTCTCAAAAACAAGGAGGACGTTAATTAATATGTCCAGAGAAAACAGCCATCAAACAGCTGATCAGATAAAGACCTCACGAACAGATTAGCTCCTCACCAAACACGTGAAAAACATGTATATTAATTTCGAATTGGTATGCACACTGTATCCACAACAAAATTACGACACACACAACAGAAACCTAAAGCTATATTTATGTATTGGTTTCTCGATACATATTCGAAGTATTCACTTGCTTTTCACTCTGAAGCGCATTCCAACAGTTTAAGTGTGTGTGTGTGTGTGTGTGTGTGTGTGTGTGTGTGTGTGTAAATCGTAAAATATACTTTAATTTATCACAAAATCTAACCAAGATTATCTGTCTTATTTCAACTTAAACTGAACGTAAATAATTTTTTTTAAATTAGATAGTTTCCTTTATTCTCCATGTTCTCATCCTCTGTCTCCTCCTTCTTCTTTTCTTTTCCTTCTTCGTATTCGTCTTCTTCTTTTTCTTAGTATTATTATATTAACTCCTTTGATAGTTATAAGAAAGTATTACGAGTTTCATCATGACTCTCTTAAAAGAAGTCGCAACTTGGCGTGTTCCTAAAACGCCGAACTTAAAACTTCAACGAGAGTGTGCGAGATTATACGTTATTTTATAACGGAAGGCGGAATGTTTGAAAACAAGATGAGAACAGTTCGGATCTTGTCATAAATTACTCCAAATATTTAACCATGAATTCACGGTCCTAAATACAGACTTAAGTTTCGAAATTATTTCTGTAAACCAAACAACGTGACCCAGTATTATTCCTAAGTAGGTGCATATGACCACGTTCACATTAAAACGACAATTGTTCATTTTCAGACAATGAGGTCGACTTTATGACACGTTTAACTGACGCAAGCTGAATGTTGAAAAAGAAAAGCGCTAATCTGAAGGAAAACAATCATACCCTGTGACAAAATTACCTAAGATTACTCCTATGACCCGTTCTAACATAGGACCCTGTATCATACTATAAAAGGTAGTAAGTATGGTAGACTACAGGTGCTCGACGCGAGCTGAATGTTAAAAAAAGTCAATATCCTGAAGGAAAAAATCATACCGAGTGACAAAATTTCCTCAGATTACCCCCATTACCCTTTTTGACATAGTACCCTGTCTATCATACTATAAAAGAGACAAGGTAAGTAAATTCCAAAACTTCGTTCTACTCCTGACCCCCGATCTCCTGCTACATCCATCTTTGAAGGCACACAACCATAATCTATGGCTAGCTTTACTCCTGAGATATTTGACTATTCATCAAGCTATCATTGATTTTTCTGCGTTGCACCAAACTTATGTTACGGGCTCCAAAACATGCAAATTGCAACAATATTGCCTTCCTGAACAAACTTAACACATATATATGCAATGTGCACTATTTACTGAGAGATACGGCGTTTGTGACTCTACAGTACATTCCTTCATTAATCTGAGAACAGTGGTAGATGCAAAATTAAATTCCTACTTAATATTAACTTGATTCAACTTTAGGAATCCTGTTTCATAAAAGAATGATACATTTGTCATCTTGACTGCTCCTGTGGCCTATCGGTTAGAGCATCCACATCAAATGTGGTAGGACATGGTTTTGATCCCCAGCCAAGCCATTCCAAAGACATAAAAATGGTACTTGCAGCTGCCTTGCTTAGCACTCAGAGGTTAGTGTTGGGACTTGTCATCCTAGTGTCAGGATAATGTGACTGGATGGGACATGATACTACATGTCAGCGGCACACACGCACATTTGTCATCTTAAGCCCACACAGATTCAATACACATACTCATTTTCAAAACATCCTGACTATGTGGCACACATGTTAATGGTGAAATATGATTGGCTGAAAGGGTAGTACTTAATTAACACCCATGCATCTGGTTCATGATGTTACATTTTGAGCCAATCATATTTCGCCATCATAGAAGTATTCTGAGGTAATTTTGTCACTCAGGATGATTTTTTTTATTTCAGGTTATTGCTTTTTTTCAATATTAAGCTATAGTCATCTACCTGTGCTTTAGAATATGCTTTGGCTATATGGAGCACATGGCTAAACAGAGACAATTAAAAGGTTCAGTGTCTCTGCAAACAAAAGAATGTAGTACTTCCATCTTTAGACGAACTCATACAAATTTAATGGAAACATAAGTTTTTAAATTTGAGTCTGCTTGATACTGAGATCCACTCCTAGTCCTACAATGCAAGATCACTCCCCTGATGTTAGTGTTTTTGGGCTGCCATCTGTCAAAATAACGGTGCTGTTTAGTGTGTGCCAAGGTGGACTAACATTGGAAAGAGAGGTCAAATTTTCAGGAATATCTCCCACACTTGACAGACCATATCGATGCTTTTCTACAGATTAAAGTTATTGTTTTAGTCGAACTTTTCTTTGATGTAATTTTTCTAATAAATTAAAATTCTGACAGAAGTAAAAGGACATGTTTTCAAGTTCCATTGATCTACATTTCAGTTGGCTGGAATGTGATGGAAGCTAGGAATGGTGAAAATCAGTTAAGTGGATGATAAGAATCTGGAATGAAATGAAGCTGTCTAAATACTTTAAAAATTAGTACATTTGTATTCATTTTGTTAAAGAAACATACTTCAGCAGATTTGTTAGTATTCCCGCCTTCCAGCCAAATGAAATCTAGTTCCACAGAACTTGAAAACACACCCATTTGCTTCTGTCAGAATTTGAATATATTGGTAAAAAGACATTAGAATAAGTAAAGTCCAACTAAAGCAATATGACTTTAATTTGTAGGAGAGCATCGTTGTGGGCTGCCAAGTGTGTAAGATATTCCTGAAAATTCTACTTATTGTTCTGATGTTGGTTGATCTCAGAACATACTACACAAAGCCATTATTTAGGCATCTTAAATTGTAGGACTGATGAAATCCAAAACTCTATTAGTCTTTAAAAAGATGAGGTATGCCTATGTGAAAGGGTGCTGTGGAGATTGAGACAGAGGCAGTCATATTACATAATGGCTTATATATTTGCATAATGTTCTTCGATTATAGCATTTGCAAACCCTCCTATTTGTTTGTTCCATTACCCCACACCAAGTTTAAAAACAAAGGGCATCATCGATAGAAAAAATGCACAAACCCTTGTTGTCATTCATTAGTTTATAATTTATAACTTGTTGCCAGGTAGTCCCAAACACTCATCTTGTTGCTGTTTTGAATCAATGGGGAGTTTCATTAGTGAAAAGTTGTCTGTGTTTGCTGGGGCAAATCTCTTTTTTCAAGCAATAGCTGTGATGTAGTTCACTGTCTTTAATAATCTCAGTAATTCCATAAATTTTGTTGTTGGATCTCTTTGAACACAAGTATACAAGAGTTCTTCCATTTTTATTTTGTTAGGGTGTCCACTTGTTATGTAGCGCTTTTGTTTGGTTATTGTTGTCAAGGAGATGATGGAATAACAGAAATCTGGGCAGAGATATAAAATAGAACAACCTGATCCCCTGTATATAAAATATAACAATTTAATCAATTACATAAACAAAATAGAATTGAAAATGATATTTGAAAGATACACTTTCTCTTAGAAATAAAATGACAAATTTATAAGAAATGCAATTAGCCTTTCTGTTATACCGATAAAACAAATTTCATCATAGAATCGAGTGAATGATCAAACTCATTTGCTCAGCATGCCTGCATAACCTCTTTGCTTCTGGTCCTTCCAAATTCAGTATTGGTGACAGGTCATAGTTGCTGTATTCCTTTTCTGCTGCTCTCTATCTCTCCAGCCTCTTTGAGTCAACAACCATAACTTGGTTGCCTGTTCTCCTTTCATGGAGCTATTTTTCCATGCATACATAAAAATGCAACCTAAATATTTGTCAGGTTTTTTCACTTCTGGGATCGAACAATAATCCCCACTCTTTCTACATCAGATATCAGCTTATAGTATCTCAACAGAAACTAAGACTGATATGGGTCAGTTTGCAGCTGACATCTGATACACACAACCCTAAGATTACTGTCTTTCCCTTGCACTAACCGCATTCTTAGCTGGAACCTTGACATAACTAGATATCTTAGCAAATGGTATTATGCCCTACTTTGGGCTATAAATCACTAATTGGACTATGTGCATGCGCCAATTCTCGGTTGAAAAGAATTCACAACTTAATTACACAAATTAATGGATTTAACATCTTGTCTTAACTACATTATTTGCTGTCTAGCAATTCATTGGCATAACATTTCCAGTCAGTAAAGTCAATTCCCATTCTACATGATTCACATTATTTAAGACTGATAAATTCACACATTCTCAGGATAAAATTCCTACTATGTGCAAATGAGTAAATTTGAACAATTCTCACAGAATTCATATCAAGATAGTATTGTATGACATTCTTACAATACATTAGTCATATAACATTCAAGACAGATGAATGTGAACAATTGACTTCCAAACTGAAGGTAAATTGAAGTTTGAATTTAAAACAAATAAATTCAAACAAATAATTCCAAACTTATATCAACGAACATATTGTTTGCAACTGAGACAAATCTTGTGCTTTCCAAGACTGTTTCTTTTCTATTAACCCAAATCTCTCTGTACCCTTAACGTCTGTGTCCCTCAACTTCCAGACACCTGTCTCCAGGGCAACTTATAACAAGAAATACTTCTTTCCGAATCAATTTCTTGGCTTACCACAGAAACTTTGACTAATTTTTTTAGGGAAATTACTTTAACATTGAATTTTGTTTGGGGAACACCCCCACCCCCCAATTAGCTTGATTAACTTTACCTAACCATCAAAATTTTAACACACCCATCAAAGTTAGAATAATTCCCTCTGTTCCAACTTTATTAATAACTGTTTCTGGAAAAACTCATTTTGTGACAAATATATTTCCAAATGGCACAAATTGTCTCCGGATTGTTTCCATGTTGTCGTTTCCGTTTCCATGTTGTCATTTCCCACTACTTAACCCCAATTCTGACCATTATCCCAACAGATTCTAATTAAAAATCAATTATATCCCCAAACCAGAGTATCACATCCATTGCAGGCTAGAGATTTATTGCAGACCTAGCATGTTCATCCGAGTGAATTGTTACTATACATGCTGACTGCGGCAAGATTCCCATAGTTACAGTGTAGTAAAAAAAAATTTCAAAATTCTCTCTATTACATATTTGTTCAGTTTGTTTTAGAAATATGCAACATGACATTTTGCAAATATTGGACGCAGATGACAGTTTTTGCTAAAATGGACTGTTCTAGAAACTAGAAAACGAGAGTGGACAGTTTGTCTGCTTGTTTATATCAAGAGCTTCCATTTGGTTTGAAACGCAAATAAGTTGACACCGTTAGGGATCCCATCATGACAGTCAGATTAGAAATTACAAATTGATGAATGTAATGACTGAGTTTTGTGATTTGTTATATCGTTGATGCTTTTTGTTTTGAAACTTGGCTGGGGGTACCAAAAATGGGAGGGTATATGAATACTATAGCCTGTTTTCTCTTTGCTTGGTTTATTTTTAGAGCAGTTCAAAATTTGTGAGAAAAAGGATGCAAGTTGATTACTGACCTACTGTATTGATTCCATCACCTAAAAAGAAATGCACATGTCATGACAAATGCAAACTGCCTCTTTAATTGGTGTAAAACAAATATCATTGATAATAAAGGAACCTATTGATGAGGTTGCTTGCTGAGTACTGTACATAACAGCATTACCACCTACATGAGGATTCCTTAGTCCTACATTGTTAGGCAACACACTGATAGTTGTGATTACGGGGGTGCATCTTATAGCCCTAATACACAATGTGTAATGGCTCTGTTCTGCTTGAATCACCTAGGGAACTCATAACCAAATTTCACGAATATGTTTTATAGTTGGCAGCCCATACTGAAACATTTGCATGGTTGGCAGCTCATACTTACAGTTGCATAATTGACAATCTTTTCTATGCTGTTGCATAGTTTGGAGCCAATATTGACAGTTGCAATGTTT